>CM021104.1:544699938-544719781 GCA_007115665.2 Sequoiadendron giganteum | reverse complement strand
TCCCTACCTCTCCATCTATCTCTCCTTCCCTCTCCACTTCTCTATATATCCCTTTACTCTCTCTACCTACCTCTCTCTCTCCATCCCTACCTCTCCCTCCAACTCTCCTTACCTCTCTACTTCTCTCTACCTACCTATACCCCATTCTCTCTTTCTCCCTCTCTCCATCCTTCCCTCTCGCAATCTATCCACCTTCCTTCTTCTCTCTCTAACTTCTCCCTCTTTCCCCTCTCTCCTTCCCTCTCTACTCTATCTCTATCTCAATTCTCTCTACCTACATATATATCCCTCCCTCATCTCTCTCTCTCTCCTACCCCCTCTCCCTCTCCCAAGTCTCTATCTCTCTCCCCTCTACTCTACCATAAATGCTCTACCCTCTATCTCTCTCCCACTCCCTCTCTCTCTTTCTCTCTCTCTATCTCATGTCTCTCCCTCCTAACCCCTATCCCTATCTCAAGTCTCTCTCACTCACTCACTCACTCCTATATTTTTCCACTCTACCCTTAGCCCTCTACCCTTAACTTTTAAACCCTTAAACCCTCTACCCTCTCTCTCTCAAGACTCTCCCTCTTGTCCCCTCTCCCTCTCTCAGGTATCTCTCTCTATCTCTCACTCACTCCCTCTATCTCTCTCCCCTCTACCTTTAACCCTAAACCCTTAACCCTTAAACCCTCTACCACTTATCTCTCTGTCACTCCCTACCTCTCTCCCTATCTCTCAAGTCTCTCTCTCCTACCCACTCTCCCTCTCTCAGGTCTCTCACTCACTCACTAACTCACTCCCTATATCTCTCTCTCCTTTACCCTTAACCCTTAAACACTCTACCCTCTACTTCTCTTTATCTCCTCCCACCTCTATCTACCTAGACCTCTCTTTGATTTTTTCTCACCTCTCTCTCCATCCCTACCTCTCCCTCTATCTTTTATTTCATATCTACTTTTCCCTATCTATTTTTCCCTCTATACCTATTTCTCTCTCCCTCCTTGCCTCCTCTCTCTCAATATCTCTACCTTATTTCCCTCTCTACCTCTCTCTCTCTCTACCCTTAACCCTAAACCCTAAACACTTAAAATGCTCTACCCTCTACACTCTATCTCTCTCAATTCTCTCCCTCCTACCCCCTCTCCATCTCTCAAGTCTGTCTCACTCACTCACTCCTTCTATGTCTCTCCCCTCTACCCTTAACCCTTAAATCCTTAAACCCTCTACCCTCAACCCTTAACCATCTACCCTTAACCCTCTACCCTCTATCTCTCTCCCACTCCCTCTCTCTCTCTCTCTCTCAAGACTCTCCCTCCTACCCCCTCCTCACTCTCTAGTATCTCTCTCTCACTCACTCACTCACTCACTCCCTCTATTTCTCTCCCCTCTCCCCTAAACCCTAAACCCTAAACCCTTAACCCTTAAACCCTAAACCCTTAAACCCTCTACCCTCTACCCTTAACCATCTAACCTCTATCTATCTCCTACTTCATCCCTCTCTCTCTCAAGACTCTCCCTCCATCTCTCCCTCCCTCCATCCCACCTTATCTTCCCTAATCCCTCAACCCTATACCCTCAACCCTTAAAACCTTGAACACTCAACCCTATACCTTAAACCCTCAACCCTCAACCCTCAACCCTCAACCCTCAACCCTTAAATCCTAAACCTCTAAACCCTCTACCCTCTACCCTCAACCCAATACCCTCAACCCTAATCCCTCAACCCTTAAACCCTTAAACCCAATTAAAATATCTACCCTAATCCCTCAACCCTTAACCCTTAACCACTAAACCCTCATCCCTCAACCCTCTACCTTCAATCCTAAACCCTTAACCCTAAAACCTCAACCCCTATACCTTTTACCCTATATGTTGGACCTTGAACCCTAATCCATAAACCCTATACCCTCAACCATCTACCCTCATCCTTAAACTCTTGACCCTCAACCCTTTAACCCTAAACCATTAAACCCTCAACCCTCAACCCTTAATCCCTTAATCCTCAACCCTTAAACCCTAAACCCTGAACCCTTATGCCCTCTACCTTATACATTAGACCCTCAATGCTAATCCTTCAACCATATACCCTTAAACCTATACCCTAAACCCTCTACCGTCAACCCTAAACCCTTAAACCTTCTACCCTCTACCCTCAACCCTCTACCCTCTACCCTCTACCCTCTACCCTCTACCCTATACCCTCAACCCAATACCCTAAACCATCAATCCTATACCCTCAATTCTCAACCCTCTATCCTATACATTAGATCATCAACCCTCATATATCTCTATCCCTCTCTCCTCTTATCTCCTTCTCTCTATCTCACTTCTCCCTCCATCTCTCCCTCCATCTCTCCCTCCATCCTTACCTCCATCCTTCCCTCCCTCTCTACCCTATACCCTATACCCTCAACCCTTAAACCCTTAAACACTCAACCCTCACCCTGATACCCTCTACCCTAAACCCAATACCCTCTACCATCAACCCTATACCCTCAACCCTTAAACCCAAGTAAACTCTATACCCTAATCCCTCAACTTTTAATCCCTTGACCCTTAAACCCTCTACCCTCTACCCTCTACCCTCTACCCTCTACCCTCTACCCTCTACCATCTACCCTATACCCTATACCCTCAACCCTCAACCCTCAACCCTCAACCCTCAACCCTCAACCCTTAAACCCTCTACTCTCTACCCTCTACCCTTTTAATTTAAACCCTCAACCCTCAATTATCAACCCTTAACCCTTAATACCTCAACCCTAGGTAGGTAGGGGAACATAGGTGAGATACAAAGTGATGAAGGGAGAGGTAGGTAAAAAAGGGATAGGGGAGATAAATATAGGTAGAGAGGGTAGGAGATGTAGAGAGAATTAGAGAGGGGAGGGAGGGACAAGTAGGGAGGAGATAGAGGTGTGTGTGTGTGTGTGTGTGTGTGTGTGTGTGTGTGTGTGTGTGTGTGTGTGTGTGTGTGTGTGTGTGTGTGTGTGTGTGTGTGTGTGTGTGTGTGTGTGTGTGTGTGTGTGTGTGTGTGTGTGTGAGAGAGAGAGAGAGAGAGAGAGAGAGGAGACACGGTTGAGATATAGAGTGATGGAGGGAGAAGTGGGTAAAGAGAGGGAGAGGGGAGATAAAGATAAATAAAGAGGGAAGTAGATGTAGAGAGAGATGATAGATAGAGAGAAGTGGAGAGTGGAGGGATGGTGGGAGAGGAAAGGAGGAGATAGAGGTGAGTGTGTGTGAGAGGGAGAGAGAGTGAGGAGAGAAAATGAGGGGACAAAGGAAGGGGGAGAGAGATAAATAGATTAGAGAGGGAAGGGGGGAGAGATATAGAGTAGAGAGGGAAGGAGAGAGTAAGAGAGAAAGATGGGTGAGGGAGATAGTGGTAAGTAGTGGAGTGAGAGGTAGGTAGAGAGGGAAGCAGAGAGGGATGGATAGGAGGGAGAGAGGGAAGGAGGGAGAGTGAGATGGAGAGAGTGGTGAGATAGAGAGTAGAGAGGTAAGGAGAGAATGAGAAATAGAGATAAAGAAAGAGAGGGAGGTTGGAGGGAGGGAGAGGTAGAAAGGGATAAGTGAGGCATAGAGATGGAATGAGGGAAAGTGGGATAGAGAGAGAATTGTGATTTAGAGAGGAGGGAGTGAGAGGGAAGGAGGGAAACTGGGAGAGAGGGAATGGTGATTTAGAGAGGAGGGGGTGATAGGTAGAGATAGAGATAATGGTGAGATAGAGAGGAGAGAGTGAGAGACAAAGAGAGGGATGGAGAGACAGAGAGAGGGGTAGGTAGAGGAAGGGAGAGGAGAGATAGAGATTAGAGAGGGAAAGAGGTAGGGAAGGAGGCATAAGTGAGATAAAGCGGGATGGAGAGAGAGAGTTATGGAGGGAGAGGTATGTATAGAGAGGGAAAGCGACAGGAGAGATAAAGAGTATAGAGGGGAGAGATAGGTAGGGAGATAGAGGTGTGTGTGAGAGTGAGGGAATGGTGAGATAGAGAAAAAGATCAATTGAGAGAGAAAGAGGGGAGGGAGGGAGGGACAATAGTGAGATAGATTGGGAGGAGAGACAAAAAGAAGTGGAGGGAGTGTGAGGTCAAGAGAGGGAGGGGGAGGAGAGATAGAGAGAAGTAGAGAGGGAAGGATGGATGGAGGGAGTGTTAGCTAGGGAGATACAGGTTTGTGTGTGTGAGAGAGAGAGAGAGATAAAGAGAGTGGTGAGATAGAGAGGGGAGAGTGAGAGGGAAGGAGAGAGAATTATGAGATAGAGAGGAGAGAGTTAGAGAGAAAGTGGGGGAAGAGAGGGATGAAGAGTGAGAGAGAGATATAGGTAGAGGGAGGGAGAGGAGAGATAAAGAGTAGAGAGAGAAAGAGGTAGGGATGGAGACATAAGTGAGATACAAAGTGATGGAGGGAGAGGTAGGTAAAGAGAGATATAGGGGAGGGGGGGAGGCAGATGTAGGGAGGAGATAGAGGGGTGAGAGAGAGAGAGGGGAGAGAGAGAGCAAGGGGGAGAGAGAGAGAGGAAGTGGACAGATAGAGAGTAGAGAGGAGAGAGAAAGTTGATACAACTTGCTGACTACTAAAACTTGACCTCCTAATTACTGAAATTTGAATTGTTGATTACTGAATTTGACTAAGTTTGAAATTTTTAAGATCTTCCAAAAACTAGAATTTGCATTATAATTCCTAGAGATCTGAAACCACTCTCAAACATCCTGCCTATATACATGTAATATAACTTAAAGTATAAGAAAGTAAATTTCCATATGTAAGTGTAAATTTGGCACTCACCAAATGTGGCACTTTTCAAATTTGGCGAGCACAATATGGCCTATTACGGGTTTTTTTTGCAATTTGGCATCAAAATTATGTCACAGATTGGTGCACTTACCCTACTCTAACCTACCTTCTTATCACCATAAAAGATGATTCCCATATTGTGTGAGTAAACAAACATATTTTAGAGAATTTTTTATGAGTGTTGACAAGAAGGATCCTTTATCTAATGCAAATGATAGTGTTTATATGCCTCATCTTGAGGACCATAGTACTCTCCTTAAAAGGGATACTTCCTGATGTTCTCATGGATCTTAAATCTTCTGAGAAATTGATTAAGATTGGAAAGCATCTTTCTTCAGAAGAGTCTGAACAACATGCTAATTTATTACATTATCATCTTGATATTTTCGCTTGGTCATATGAGGATATGCTCGGTATTGATGAGTTTGTGATGTTTCACAATATCATTCTTTGTCTCAATGCCAAGCTCGTCAAGAAAAATATTCGGAAGATAAAGATTCCCAAGTTCAATTTATTAGTAAAGAATGAGATAGAAATTCTTCTAAAAGCTATTTTTATCCATCCTATTAAATATTCACCTTGAATATCAAATATAGTCTCTATTAGTAAAATTTATGGTCGTATTTACATTTCTATAAATTTTCATGATCTTAATAAGGCTTCTCTTAAAGATAATTTTTCATTACATAATATCGATATGATTGTGGACCTAACTGCAAGCCATGCCTTATTATCCTTCATGGATGGATTCTTAGGTTGTAATTAGATTCATGTTAACCCAAAAGATCAATATAAGATAGCCTTCACTACCCCTTGGGGTACCTTTTGTTATGTTGTCATGTTGTTTGGGTTAAATAATGTTGGAGCAAATTACCAACAGGCGATGACACTTATCTTTAATCATTTCATTCATAAGGCCCTATAAAATCACATCGATGACATCTTGGCTAAGTCTATAACTCATCAAGATCAGGTTGAGAATCATCGCCTTATCTTTAAAAAAAAACGACTCTATAAGATGAGACTAAATCCTCTTAAGTGTGTCTTTGGCATAGATTCCAACAAGATTTTAGGATTTATTGTCTCTCATCATGGAATTGAAGTTGACTTTAATAAAATTTATGCAATAATTAACATGCCTCCAACTAAAAATACCTCTCAACTAATTATTTTGTAAGGTAAGATTCAGGCAATTTGTAGATTTGTATCTCAATTAGTTATCATACCCTTTCATTCATGCATTTTTGAAGAAATATTTTTGTTTTCGATGGGATGATGAGTGCAATGTTCAAATATTTTGAGTCTACCAAAAATTATTTGGCCAATCCTCCTATCTTGATTTTGATTATGCAGGATAGACCCTTTTTACTTTATATCTTTGCATCACCTCATGCTTTAGTAGATTTATTAGCTCAACATGATGATGGTAAAATAAGGGTAGTCTACTACATTAGTCATAATATAGTTGATTATGAAACTCAATATTCTTCTATAGAGAAAAAATCTCTCGCTCTTGTTTTTGCAACGTAGAAGTTGAAACATTATCTTCTCCATGTAGAAATGTATGTGATTATAAAATTTGATATTAAACATTTTTTTACTAGAACTAATATTTTGAGAAGATTGGAAAAATAGGTAATGTTTCTCTTTGAGTTTGACATTAAGTTCATAACCTAGAAATTAATCAAAGTACAAGCTATTGTCGATCAATTGACAAAATCTCCCTCATCTCACTCCTTCCCTAATTTAGATTTATTTCAAAATGAAAATCTATTTGAATTAGACCATGAACCTATATGGTAAATATATTTTGATGGATTGAGATGCCAAACCAGCTCCAGGGCAAGTGTGGTCTTAATCTCACCCAAAGGGAATTTGGTTCCTCTATCTTTTTTATTAGAATTTTATTGTACCAATAGCATCATCAAGTATGAATCCCTTATTTTCAATTTACATACCACAATTGCATTGAACATTAAAAATATTTGCATTCATGGTGACTCTGAACTTATTGTAATTCAATTCAATGAAATGTATTAAGCTAAGCAGAGAAAGCTATCTCAGTATTGAGATTTGTCTTTATCCTTACTTGATCGATTCTCTCCTTTACAATAAAAAATGTTCCTAGGAGAGAAAATCACCACATGGATGCAATGGCAAGTGCAGCCTCCCTTGTACCCTTCGACAATCATGTACAAGAGTATCACTATGTGGTTCAGATTCTTTTCTCTCTCATTGTATCAAATCAACCTAAACCTGACAGTCTCATGTATGCTCATGTAGAATCAAGAGAATGGTATTCTCACATATATAATTATTTGAAGATTGGAAATTTTTTTGATGATGCGACTAAAAATGATCACACTTGGATACAAAAAATTTTAACTAGATATATTATCTTATCTAATATTCTTTACCAAAAATCCTACAATGGTCTTCTTCTTTGATGTCTCACTAAGGATGAAACACCCCTTGCCATTCAAGAAGCTCATTTAGGCTCTAGGGGTAGAAATTTAGGTGGGAAGTCCTTACTATGTAAATTTTTTCATATGGGATAGTATTGGAAAACAATGCAGCAAGACTCCTTTCCCTTTGTCAAGAAATATCCTCAATGTCAACAACACACTAATCTCATTCAAGATATCACACAAGAGCTATATAGTTAGACCTCGCCTTGGCCATTACCAAAATGGGGGTTGGATATTATTGGGAAAATATCACCCTCTTCTAAGGAAAATTACTTCATCATCATAATATTGATTACTTTATGAAGTGGGTTCACGCTATTCCACTCTAATCTGCTAACATTGAAGCAATTTGTAGCTTTCTTCTAAATAACATCATTGCTCGTTTTGGATTGCCTTCTAGCTTTTTTCTAGCAATGGTACTTCATTTAAGAATAAAGAGGTGTAGCAATTCTTAGAGAAATTTCACATTCAACATTGATTTTATACACCTTATTATCCTCAATCTTATGGCCAAGCTAAAGCATCTAATAAAACTCTTGAGATGATTCTCTTAAAAATAGTAAACAAACACAATAAAAATGACATACTTAATTAACATACGCCATATGGACCTATCGCACGAGTATTCTTATGGCTATTGGTATGACCCCGTACAACCTCATGTATGTTGTTGAGACAATCATACCTTTAAAGTTGTAAATTCCATCTTTGTGAGTTTCCCTTAAATGGTTAATTGGTGATGACACTTACTTTGAAAAACATTTAAACCATCTTGAGTTACTCAATGAGTACTGATTGTAGACCCTCAAACATCTCCAAGCCTATCAAAGATCTATTTCTAAGCATTATAACCAAGGTTTTCTTTCTCATACTTTTAAGGTAGGCGATCTTGTTCTTTATGAGAATTAGAGAAATGTAAATGCGCCACTTGATCAAAAGGGGGAATTCAGACTTAGTTGGTTAGGTCCTTACATAATAACCTATGTTTATGGTTTTGGTGAATATGGATTGTCGTATATGGATGGTACACCTCTAAAATAACTAGTCAATGAAATGCATCTTCATCAATACTACGCATAAGGTCTACGTGGCACAAACTCTAAAATATTCAAAGAATGTCCTACAAAACCAACATGTTAGTAGTTTGAAAGATATAAGTCTTGAAAACACAAAAATTCCTACATAAAAAAGCTAGCTAAAAAATAGAAAAACAAGTTAATACTATAGAAAAATAGATTCTCTATGATTTTTTGATTTTTTTTTTAAATCACTAAAAAACAATAGCATATGAAAATGTTATGGAAGTTCAAAATTTTTTTAAAAAAAGGATGAGTTTGAGTTCAATTATAAATAAATTTTGGAGCAAAATTTGAACAAATTACCTTCACCACTATATAGTAGTCTAAGCCAACTTTCCAACAACTATAAAATTTCAAAATTTTGATTAGTAATGAAAAAATATGCCTGTTTTTGTAACAAGTGTTCTTTTAGGAATTATTATAGAGAAGGGGTTGGGCTTTAGCCCATGTTGAGTTGGATTGGTTTAAAGACCTAATGATCTCTATGTGATTGTGGGCTTTTATTTACACATGACCAAAGGCATAGAGGTAAGTAGAGCTCCTAATCTATAATACGAACAGGAGCTAACCAACCAAAAAAAAAATGCACATAGTGGCACAAACTCAAAAACCCGAACAAAGTTTAAAGCATATTTTTTTTCCAAATTTGAATCAGTATTAAAAACCATGTGATATCACAAATTTGAAGTGATTATTTGATGTAGTTTGATTGGAAGACATCCAAAAAAAAATTAAAAGAGTTCAACGTGTCCATTTAAAAATATTGCCAAACATGTTGAAATAAAGGCTAACTTGTTTAATCCAAAGGGTTGTCATAATTAACTATCACTTGCTTGTTCACATTTTTCTTAAAACAAAATCTATTAAAACCCTAACTCATTTGTATACCACCTAAAATTGTTTCATATATCTCCTGTAACCACTATGCATACCTCTATTCATGTATATATCTTACTATTTTATGAGTATACATTGGGAAGTTTACATATCCATCACTATGTATCCATCCTTTTGTATATATGTTAGAAGTGAATGCGTATATATTCTCTAAATAAACTATTTATATACCAAAATAAATGTTATATATATTCCAAAATAGATATAGTGTATTGTAAACCTAAGCCTATATAGTGGTACAACATGTTTGTAAAATATGGTTTGTACAAAAATGCAAATTACATAATCTCATACAAGCAAGAATTAAAAGAGCCTATAAACACCAAGAAATTCTTATGAGCAAAATGGCAAGTGTTATATATCAAAAGTCATATCTCATATATTCAAGATATAATTATGGACTTCTTTTTCTCTAGGAAGCACCAATAAAAATTTAACCACTCAAGAACCCGCAAGAACTAGTGACTCAAGAAACACCACAAGAAACAAACATGAAAATGAAGTTAGATAAGGTAAAATTTCTTAGTACAGTTCCCAAAATATAATTCTATGATTTTAAATGTGAATGAAAATAAACAAGAATGCAAGTTCCTATTCAAATAAAATAAAATATTAGAGCTCAACAAAGGAATTCAAATATAACAGGGCTGATGCAAGAAGTTGGGTCCACAAAAAGCTCAAAAAGTGGAA
This sequence comes from Sequoiadendron giganteum, assembly GCA_007115665.2. Lineage (NCBI taxonomy): Eukaryota > Viridiplantae > Streptophyta > Pinopsida > Cupressales > Cupressaceae > Sequoiadendron > Sequoiadendron giganteum. The sequence continues at coordinate 544,709,874 of CM021104.1, read as the reverse complement.
GTGTTTTTGCTGTTTTTCAGAATTTGTCACACTTGAACTGAAAATTTGAGGCACTTACACAATGAATTTTTAAAAAAGTCAGTAATATGAAATTTAGAGATTTGAATCTAGTTTATAAATATGTAAATTATTCAAATACCCAGATTGTAGAAACTAAATTTTGATCAAGATCTATAAAAACCACTTTTTAAAAGTCCCTGTTTTTTTACCATACTATGCACGTGTACGGACAACACTTTTTGAATCAAATAAAAGTATTTTACTAATTCCTTTTGGGGAAAGAGAGATAACAACATGAAGATTGATGAGGAATTTGTTTTGTAATTTTTTGTTGAATATTTTTTTTATTATTTAATTTTTATTGGCCTTAATTGTTGTTTTTAATAATCAACGTGTACGGACAGCATAATTTGACCTAAACTAAACTTTTTTTGAATTTTTTTTTTTTTCATTGTGTAAAGAATTGTCTAAAGATTGATGTCATATAATTTTTTTTCTAAAAACTTTAACCAAAAAAAAGTTATTAAAAAACAAAAAAAGTTTGATATTTCAAGTTTAATGACTAGTTTGCTTTGAAATTAATTAAAAAATAGAAAATATAATCCAATCTTAATAAAAATTATATATATAAAAACTAGACATCATGTTCTGTAATGGGTTTTAATTTTATAGATTGATTCAGAAAAAAAATTCATCCACCATATTGTCAAAGCTGAACATTCTTCTTCAATCTGCCTTAGTTTTTTAGTTGCAGGTCAAAGGCTAAGGCTCGGATTGCCAAAGCTTTCCCGAACCTAAAACCAAGTCTCCAGGCGGGTTGGGAAACAAATTTTTTAATAATGCATACGCGTTATGAAACGCATACGCGTTATTGAAACAAAATGCGTATGCGTTACCTTTACCCAACGGGTAAAAAAATAACGCGTACGCGTTCCTTTTTAAAAACGCGTACGCGTTCCTTTTTAAGAACGTGTATGCGTTTCATAACGCGTACGCGTTTCTAATATATCCGTTTATCCTGATTTGACATTTTCTGATAGAGTACAATTTTCATGAAACATTCTTTTTCTGCAGTACGGCCCGCAAGTTCGATTTTCTGCATTTTTTATTACAAATTTGTCTTGTGCAGGGCATATTCTATTGCAAATTGGTTGAAAAGTCAAGTGCAGGTTGAATTTTCTGAAGTGGAATCAAGTACAAGAATAATTTACAAGAAGATTCAAAAAAAAGTTTTTGGATGTATTCATGATATTTTTGTGTACTTCAAAGTTCAAAGAAGAAAGGATCTTCATAGTACAGAGTGTTATTTGAATATTTGAAGGAGATAAAAATTGAAAATTGGTTACAAGTAAATCATTTGAACATTTTTCATCAAAAAGGGTTTTGTAACCATGGGATCAAAACAAAGACAAAGAAAAAAGTGTAGAATGTCAATGACACCCGAAGAAATTCAAGCAAATAAAGATATGGAGGCAAAAAGACAAAAAGATAGAAGAGAAAGAATTCGACAAATGAAAAATTTGGAAGCATCTACTTCAATGAATGTTGAAGAGAAAGTCATGAATGATGAAATGAATGTAGATGATGCAAATGTGGAGATGGTGAATATAGAAGAAAATACAATTATGGAGAGAAACTCAACTATGTCTTCAACTACAACTTTGAATGATATGGAAACAGTACATATGCAAATAGCTTCGAGTATGTCTTCAAATCCACCTCCCAATGATATGGAAAATGCACCTATTCAAACAATCTCTCCAGGTATTCTTTCAAACCCAAGTCTTGATAATATTGATTTTGCTTGTTTAGATGAAGCTGGATACACCATTGATGATATCAATAATTATAGGGTTGAAACAATGCAAAAACAAAAAAATTATGAAAATATATCTTATGAGAATACAAATGCTAATCAAATCCCTCATATTGATGAAAATGAGAATGAAATCTTTTTTACTTTTGAAAATGAAAATGAGAATGAAATCTTTTTTACTTTTGAAAATGAAAATGAAACCCCTTGTGTGAATGAAAATGAAACCCCTTGTATGGATGAAGATGAAAATGTTTTTTTTACAATTGAAAAAGATGTGTTAGATAACCTTCGTGGTAAAGTTTCTTGGAGACAAATTAGAACTTATGGAAATAAAATATATAAAATGTTTTTTATAGAAAGAAATTAGGATTCCAATGTCAACTCATGGTGCAATTGATGAGAATGTGGAAAATGAGAAAAGTGATGAAAAAATTAGGTATTTTTGTAAAACCAAAAAAGAAAGATGATTCAGTAGAACAAGTCATTTCTAGTGTTGCTAATGCTATTGATTTTATAGGTAAGAAAAGTCAATCCAAAGATAAAAATGTGGATCGTCGTGCAATAACAACTGCTTTAGTTGATAAAGAAACTTCAAATAAAAGAATGTTAAGTAGGATTAGTAAATGTATAAAAGTAAATCCCAAAACTTTGATTAGAGCTGCTAAAAGAAGAGAAAATATTGAAAATGATCCAATTAATCAATGTTGGAGTTTTAGTGGTAGACTCCCAAGATCAAACATGAAATTAACTAATGAAATTAAATCTTTAATCAATAAATTTTGGCATGATAACACAAGAGTATCACCTAACATTAGAGATGTCTTAAAATTAAGGGTGGGTTCCAAAATTCGTGTACCTCATCCAAAGCATCTCTTAGATATGACTCAAACTGAATTATATAAAAAAAATTTAGATGCTTCAATCTTACCATTGAATATTAAAATAAGTCAAAGATCATTCAAAAAGTGTAAACCTTGGTATGTTAGAATTAATAAGCAACAAATTTCTTATTGTTGTAAGACTCATGTACAATTTCGTTATTATTATGATAGTTTTCGATATATACGATGCACTTTGCATGTTAACCAAATTATGCAGGACATTTGTGGTATTAATATGCCACCTGAAAGAATCAAAGATTTTATATCGGGTTTGTTTTGTGAACCCTCTAACGGAAACTTATTTTATTTAAAATCATGTATTTCTAGAGAATGTGATAGATGTGCTAACTTTTCATTATTAGGTGAATGTATGCATGAAAGTAGTTTAAATGAATTTGGACAACAATTAGTAGATGTAAAATGATTCAAAAATGTTGAGTATTCTTTAAAAGATGGAAAAACTGGAAAACGTTGTGAGCTAATTATGGAAAAAAATACTGTGCATTCATTTATTAAAGAATTTAAAGATAAGATTGTACCTAAATATGTTCAACACTCTCAGTATGCTCATTGGCTTGATAATCAATTTCATTTATGTAAAAACACATTCCCAATTGGAACTATACTGTCGATTGTTGATTTTGCTAAAAATTATACTCTTGCTCCACAAGAAGAAATTTAATCACAGTATTATAATTCAGTGCAAGTATCTATTTTTGTTCATATTGTTTATAGACATGCAGATGATAGTAGAGAAGATAATAGAAAATTTTTGAGAGAGTACCATTTTTATGTAAGTGATAATCTATTACATTCATCTGAGTTTGTTCAATATTGTTTTGATATATTTTACAAAAATTTAAAAGAAAGAGGAATTCAATTGCTAGAACATCTCATATGGTCAGATAATTGCACGGGTCAATTCAAAAATGCTAGGATGTTTTATTGGTTATGTAGAGTTCATAAGGAAAATAATATACAGCACATATGGAGTTTTTTTGAAGCCGGTCATGGTAAGGGAGAACACGATGGAGCAGGTGCATGTGTGAAAAGAGCTCTTGCTAGAGAGCAACTAAAATTTGAGGATGCTGCAAAATTTAGAGATGCACATGCAATTTTAGATTGGTGCAATACCAAATTATCTACAAGAGTAAGTGAGAGCTCAATAATTCACCGCTTCTTTTGGTTAGTTGAAGAAAATGATATTTTTTCTCGACAAGATTGTGAAACAATTAATGGATCTGCAAAATGGCATTCATTTAAGAGTTCGAATGCAAACACATGGACAATATGGACAAGGGAGTTGGCATGCTTTTGTCAATTTTGTATTGCAGGTGATTGGGAGGCTTGAGAAAATATGGAATGGGTTGAACAATGGCAACAAAGAGCCTTAACACCTACATCGACACATGTTCAACATGGAACAATAATTGAAGATAATCAAGCGTTCGCATTAGATGATTATGACCATGTTTCTGATCTTGTACAAGAAGGTACATTATTTATTGAGATGAATTTTATATGTATGCATGTTTATATACATGAATTAAATATAAGTCGTGCTCTTTATTGAATTTTTTATCTATTTTTGTAGGACATGTGTATGTTGTTGTTGCACCCGAGGGGAATGAAGAGGAGATAGAGTATCGGTTGGCTAGATGTGTTGAGATAAAATATAAGCTGGTACATCCTAGAGTGGATGATGATAACTTTGAGTATCCAACTGGTTCAGTCGTTGTTGTTGGCACTTGGCTTCGAAAATATTTGATAAGAAAGAATGGCTTGCCTGCATTTGAAGATTATGAAAGACACAAGAAGATTATACATTATTCACATTTGATTTTGGCAACCAATATAAAACTAGTTAGATATCACGAGAGGCCTGCTAATAAATTTTTATGGAAACTTTCAATGGATGATCATGAGACAATCATAGATGCATTACAAAAAAGAGAGGATGTGGATGGTACAACAGAGTAAATAAATATTGGTAAGTATATCTAGTTGTATGTATATATTTAATTGATATATATATATTTGTCTTTAAATTCATTTCCTTATTAAAGTTTTATATCATTTTTTGTTTCAGGTCTCCCTTGATACAAAAAAGAGAGGAGATGCACTCTTATTACAATGGAATTCGAATCTACAGACATGTAACTATATATAGTTGTAGATACATTTAGTTGAGAGTATAAATATAAAACTAAATTTAACTCATTGTCATTTTATAAAAAGTTTATAATTTATTTCATATCCCCTTAAGCCATCCTCGTATGTACCATTAATCCATCCGCTTGCATCCCCTTTAAGTCTCTTTATTAATTCCCCTTAATTCATTCTATTAGGACCCCTTAATCCATATCCTTGTATATCTATCCTTAATCCATCCTCTTGCATCCCCTTAAGTCACTCTCTCAACACCCCTTAAGACATCCCCTTAAGCCATCCCCTTAGGTCACATGGTTTAGAGCTTAGGGTTTCTAGGGTTCATGAGATGCTTAGAATAACAAATTTATATGGATTAATGGTTTAGGGTTGATCTCCTAGGATTTAGGTCATGTGGTTTAGGGTTTAGGGTTTCTAGGGTTCATGTGATGCTTAGAATAACAAATTTATACATGGATTAATGGTTTAGGGTTGATCTCCTAGGATTTAGGTCACGTGGTTTAGGGTTTAGGGTTTCTAGGGTTCATGTGATGCTTAGAATAACAAATTTATATGGATTAATGGTTTAGTGTTTAGGGTTTAGGGTTTAGGACCCTTAAGTCATATCCTCTTACATGGTTAAGGGTTTAGGACCCTTAAGTCATATCCTCTTACATGTACCCTTATTCCACAATCTTGCATCCCTTAAGTCACTCGCATAATTCCCCTTAAGCCATTCTCATAGGACCCATTAAGCCATACCTTAGGGTTCATGACATGCATCCCATTCATCCATCCTATGGAAAACATCATTTGAATTTTTATGAAATTTATGAGATCCAATTTTGTAACTTTTACTATATATTTACTTAAATGAATCAAAAAAATTATAGAACTACTTACAGCTTACATTAATTATTTTTGCAGGTTCTCATCAAGTTGGTCTACCATGCGATTGTCACTGAAAAATTATTTTATCAAGAGACTATGTAAATATCAATTTTTGGTCTTCACGTAAAAATTGATAAGCTAAATAATTGGATATACATGTGCACACATATATGTTTCATCATGCTGTATAGTTGTATGATTTTCAATTAACTTATTAGTAGCATTTTAAAAATCTCATTCCAATTTTATAGATTATACATTTCATATAATTGTTCAAATATTTTCTAGAATTGGTAAATAGTTAAAATTACGCGAGCTCTTAATTTATTATGAATATAATCTAAACTATTTAAGGAATATTTAAATTTTATCATCTTTAACCATGTGATAAATTATATATTTATGAAATTTGATTGTAGAGATAAGAATTTATATCTAGTGCATGTATTACTTGAAAATTAGATAAAATATCTAGATCTACATATACATATGAGTGCATATAATCATCAAAATGAACATAACATGATCATAATCGACTGCATATATATAATCATCACATTAAAGTCAGCTGATATAAATAAACAAAATATGTATATGTCAAGTCCAACACATAAAAGTTTAAATAAAACTAGAGATGTCTGGTCTATTTAAAATTTAAAACCATTTAACTATCAGGCTGATCAGTCAAATCAAGTCTCCTCTTTGTTCCAGGTCAATTAGATGTACCTGCATCATGCTGTAAAAGAGTACAAGTAACTTGAAATTAGATTTAAATTTATTTATAAATTTTGATATAATTAAACATATTTAAACCTGACAAAATATAAACTTTTGATATAAATTAATTAAATATCTAGTAAATACAATAAAAATGATTTTTAAGACATGAATAATTTACCATATGATCATGTGGATCTACTGGAACATTTTGTTCAACGGGTAGCATAACTATCACTTGAGAAGATTCAAATGCCTAATCTACTATATCTTGCATATTCATATAAAGCAATCAATATGTTAAAACCTCGAATATATATATATATATTTAAAAGATCCGTAAAATTTTTTTAGGATATTTAGTAAAGTTTACAACCTTGAATGATATGACCTCAAGATCACGCACCTGAGATTGCCCATGCATAAATGCTGACGATGTCTCAGGTGCACCTGCAATGGGTGTCTCATGAAATGCCTGCATATATATGTACAACAATTTGTATAGATCATTCACGCATTTGTATGTAAATGTAAAAATTAAATTAGATCTATGATGTGTATTTAATTCAAACTTAAACTTTTTGAAAGAATGCACCTGAGCTGATGATGACTCAGGAGCACTCACCACAACTTGTGCTTGGTCAGCACTAGGCATGCTCATCTAACCTCCCTGCATCTAGATATAATATATATCAATCACACATCATGTGTAAACATTCAAAATAAATTAGATATATATATATCCACACAAACTAAATTTAATATATATTGGTTTAAGTACCTGACCAAAAGGTGAGCCCATATCTACAACACTCGACATATAGACATGATCATTTTGAGTTTCAGGCATTATCTGATCATGCGTCTACACCAAACACTTATTGAATTAATATTGTATTATATATATAATTTGATGTTATTATTTAAACATGAATTTTGCACATTCCAAAAAAATATATTAAGTTCAAAAGATGAACATACCTATGTAAGATGATGCTCAAAATATAGTAAATCCATAAATGCCTCTGTCTCAGACGCAGGTGGGTCACCTAAAGTGGATGCCTGAGTATTCCTATTGCTGGAGCCTCCATGCTCTCTATTGACCACTTCAGCCGCCACGTGTGAAGTCTGATGAGTGAGATGTCCTGAAAGTGAACTCAATGCTCCTAATGTCGATAGCATGGTTTGCTGCTGAAATGCAGCAGGAACACCAGGAGAAGCAGGAGGAACAATAGGAGAAATTGGAGCATGTCGTTGAGGATCAACATGTGCTCCCAATCTATGTTGGGGCATGCCACGGCCAGCTCCCTGAAATGACCTCATATCAAAATAGTTGGGTTTAGTTGGGTTTTAAACCCAACTCAAACTCTGCCCATAACTTTCTCAAAAAGTATAGGGGCACCTCAGAATTGCCATGTGGTGGAGTATCAAACACCATCCACCATCTATCCCAAAAATGTGCAGCTATCAAGGGGTGCCTACACCATAAAATTGAAATTCGTTTTTTGGTGGGTGGAATTGGTTGGCTAGTTTGAGGGTTAAAAAAATATTGGCACATGGCTTCTTTAGTAATTTTAAGGTCATTAATTTCTTTATAAGATAATCCATCTGCATAGAATTGTCTCCTCTCGTCTCTCCATTGATGGAACCTATCTAGGTCCGCATCAATAGATCGAACAGAATCGACAACAATTTGCATCGTAGATGCAAACCGTGAGAGATGGGGGGGAATTCTAGGCTCATTTTTAATCAGATCTATATTTTCTTGAATGACTATAATATTTGCCCTAATGCTCTCTCTCAACTGATCCTGGTCTACTATAGGGGGTGGGGGGTTAGGAGGTGGAGGGTTTGGAGGAATGGGGTTTTCTAGTGGTGGTGGGTTAGGAGGAATGGGGTTTTCTGGTGGTGGTGGGTTAGGATCTATGGGATCTACAGGAATATGTAGTTCAGGCATAAAATCCTCAATGCTAAATAGTGGATCCATGTGAATGTACAACCAAATGGCAACTGCACATGTTAAACAATTAAAAAATATATATCAACAAACTAATTAAATAATGCAGACAATTTGAGTTTTGGGTAAGGGTTTGTGTTCATATTTTAGAATGTAGGGTTTAGTGTCTATGTATATTAGAATAATGTAATAAGGTCCATTAAGATAGATAGAAATTAAAAAAATTGGTTATAAGGATACATTTAAACATATTGAGGATACATTTAAACATATAATAATAGAAACATATTGATAATAGGAGTTACCATAGAACACAAAATATTGTTCATATGAGAGACATAAAAGGTATGAGAATTGAATATTATTTTAATAATAAATTATTAAACAATAGTATACTACATGAAACTTAAAGGATGCAAATAAATTAAAATTATAGTGATTAAAAGTAATAATTATGCAAAAAATAAGGAATCCAAACTACCAATTCAGTAGGGTCAAATCCAAGAAAGTTTGCAAACCAATCCTTCATCAATTATAGAATTTAGAGTTATACATTTTAATTTCTTGATTTTTTTAAATTTTGAGTAATAATAATGAAGGAAAATCTATAAGTTGATGTTCTAGGACGGTCCCCATTGACAAAATGGTAACAATCAGCCTAGATTATGTTGAATCAAGAGTGAAGGAAATGAAAATTCAATATGTTATGACTAAAAGTCTATGGTTGTTATAACAAATTGAGGGAAATGCATTGTCTTGTGATACCTCACAATTATCTCTACTAAAAATAAACTTTGTTGATCACTCCTAAAGACCCCATTACATTATATAAGTTTGTAAATAAACTCTTTCAAAACTAAGATTGTGAGAAACAAAAATTGAAGAAATAAGACTAAAACCCTATGTGTTTTAAAAAGTTCCACTAGTATTCATGATTTTTAAATCCTTATTAAACCATCGAAAACCTTAGGTACCTAAGTACGGGGATTCAGTTCAAAAAGACATTGCTAATAGATTTATTTTTCAAGTTTAAGATAAAAAATTTAATCGATATATAGATGAAGAATTTTTTAAAATACGATTTCATCTAAGGATATGTTGCCTTATATTAGAATTTTTATCATACTAATTCTAACTTGAACCATAGACGGGCTAATTATAACTTGAACCATAGACCCTAATTATAACTTGAACCCTAATGTATTCTAACTTGAACTCTAACCCTAATTGTAATTAAATTGGGTATCATAACCTTAGTTGAACACTAACCCTAAATGCATATAAACTTTTTAATCATAAACCTAATTAAATATTGATTGAATGTTTAACTCTCACCAAAATTATAACCATTTAACCCTAGACTCTTAATTTAATTTTTACCCCAACCCTAGAACTCTACACCAATTGACGGGGCTAATTCTAACTTCAACCCTAACCTGCATCTTAAATTTTAATTCATAATTTCATAATCCTAAACCTAACCCTAATAAAAATATAACCCTAACTCTAAACCTAGTTGAATACAA
>CM021104.1:544677311-544699838 GCA_007115665.2 Sequoiadendron giganteum | reverse complement strand
GAGGGAGGGAGAGATAGAGAGAGTAGAGAGGGAGGAGAGAGATAGAGAGAGGTGATAGAGAGAGAATTAGAGAGGGAAAGAAGGTGGAAATATTGAGAGAGAGGAGGCAAGGGGGGAGAGAGAAATAGGTATAGAGGGACAACTAGGTAGAGACAAGTAGATACAAAAGGAGAGATATAGGGAGAGGTAGGGATGGAGAGAGAGGTGAGACAAAAATAGAGAGAGGTCTAGGTAGATAGAGGGAGGAGGAGATAAAGAGAGGTATAAAGGGAAGGAGAGAGGGAGGAAGAGTTAGGGATGGAGAGAGAGAGGTGAGAGAAATACGAGAGAGGAGGGAGGGATAGGTAGGGAGAGAGGGGTGAGATAGAGAGAGAATGGGAAAGAGAGAAGTGAGATAGGTGATAAAGATGTGCGATGGAGCTTAAAAGTAGAGAGATAAGGAGGAAGGTGGAGAGATTGAGAGGGAAGGAGGGGGAGAGAGAAATATGTATAGAGGGATAGGTTAGATAGAGAGAAGTAGAGAGCAAAGGTGGGTGAAAGGAAGAGAGAGGGAGAGAGAGAGGGGGAGAGAGAGAGGTGAGATAGAGAGAAGTAGAAAGGGAAGGAGAGAGAGAGGGAGATAGAGAAAATTATAGAGGGAGGGAGGGAAGGAGAGAGAAGTGAGATAGAGATAACTAGAGAGGGAAGGAGAGAGAGAATGGAAAGATAGAGAGTAGAGAGGGGAGGAGAGAGCGAGGGAAGCAAAGAGAGCAAGAAAGATAGGAGAGGGAGGGAGGGAGGGATAGGTAGGTATAGAGAGTAGAGAGAGATATATAGAGATAAAAGAAGAGGGATGAGAGATAGAAAATGTAGAGAGGGAAAGAGGGAGGGAGATAGATATTGGAGAGGGAAGGAGAGAGAGATGGACATGTAGAGACATAGTTCTTGAGCTCAAGGAAGATATTGTTAGATAAAGGGATGGAGATAGTGAGAGAGAGAGATCTAGAGAATAAGAGATGAAAATGAGTGAGATAGAGAGAGAAAGATGAAATTTGAACTCCTGAGTACTAAAATTTGACCTTTTGATTATTGAAATTTGACATGCTGATAACTGAAATTTGACTGTCTGAAATTTTTAAGATCTTCCAAAAACTAGAATTCGCATTATAACTCTTAGAGATCTGAAACCACTCGCAAACATCCTGCCTATATATACATGAAATATAACTTAAAGTATAAGAAAGTAAATGTCCATATGTAAATGTCAACTTATACTTAAATTTTTATTTCATGTATATTGTTTCCCTGACAGAGAAAGCGAAAATCTAGTTCTGTGCAAAGAAGGCCATTTGGCGCTCACCAAATGACTCATCACATTTGGCACTCGGCAAATGGCCTACTTTGGATGTGTTAATTAACACGATTTTTCAATTTTTTTCATATTTTCATCTGTGCTCCCTATCTCATTTGCATGTCTTTCAATGCAAGGTTATAAAAAAAACCGTGATAGTGTTAACCTCTCTCTTAGCTATCTAAATATACTTTTGGGGGGGGGAGCACACTCAAATTTTAGCTTTCCAGGATGTGTCCAATTTAAAAATTCATAAAATATTATATATTCATTAAAAAAATTATCCGAAAGAAGGAGGATAAACTACATGGTGTTAGCTAATTTCTCACCATTGGGATTTTTGAAATTCTAAAAGAAAGTTAACCAAAAAGGGGGGAGCCCTCAGACGCTATGCTATTTTTTTTGATAAAAATAGGACTTGTTTTGGCCACCCCTTTTTTGAGACCCTTAATCTTCATTAATTTCAAAAAACAATAGTAGCTTAGAAACTAGACTCAGAGCACTTCAACTTTTGTTCTTTCCGCATCTTGAAATTTTGAGCGTAACTATCTTCATTTTCTCGTGCAAATCCGATTTTGCTGATTTTAGAAAAAAAGTGGCATCTTAAGAGCCAAAATTGTGTCATAGATTGGTGCACTTACCTAGTAGGAACCTAAGATGTCTTCTAGAACTTCATCTAAAGATAAAAAATCTAGAGGAACTTTGTTAGATTCTACTTTACTTTCAATAAATTTAGGATGAACTAATTGAAGGGAAGGAGATTCAGTGGAGATCATGTTGACATTCAACCATGATTTCACCTTAGAATTTTTAGGGTGGTATCAAAGTCCAATCATATACTTAAAAGGATCAACCTCTAAGGGGACTTTAATACCTTACTCATTACACCCACAACCTTTATAGGTATATAACATATTTGAAAAAGAGAATGAAACATGGGCCATAACGTGTTTACAATTAATTGAAAGAAGGAGGAGTGTATGTTGAGAATATGTTTGTCAAACTCACTGGTAGAAAACTTGATACTTTCACCAAGCAAAAAAGTTTCTTAATAACATTTTGTTTAAAGCTTTTACCTCTATACTGCTAGGTGATTGAGAGATAGGAGCGCTAGCACAGTTATAACCATACCGCGGGAGCCTCTCAGTTGTCGAGCGGTAGTGCGGTGGACATCGCCATACCACGGGTGTCTTTACACTAGGGTGCGGTAGCATGGTTACTACCATACCATAGGAGCTCGTTGGATGTGTAGCGGTAGAGAGGTTACCACCATACTGCAGAAGCCTCTCATCTATCAAGCGGTAGTGCGGTGGTTACCGCCATACCATAGGAGTTCACTGGTTGTGTAGCGGTAGTGCAATGTATACTGCAATATTGTGGAAGTTTGTCGACTATCTAGCAGTAGAGCGGTTATCGCCATACCTCAGGAGCCCTCAACCTGTCGAAGGTAGCACAATTACCGCCATCCTGCAGGATTCTATTGACTGCACAGTGGTAGCGTGGTGTAAGGTGAAGAGCACAAAGTTGATGAATTGTTGAGATGTAAGCCATTAATTGAAGGATGTTGCTGACTTGGAAGGAGGCCGTTTGAGTTCTGGGGAAGTTCGACGGTTGTTCAACAGAGGAAGTTGAATTGAATTGATTGTATAGAGAATGAATAGATCATGATTGTTTCTATACATTGCAACATATTGTAATTGTAAAAGTGTTCGAGAGTTCGATGGTTCAGAGATTGGATGATCGAATGATTTGTTCATGAATTTCATTGTATGTTTTTTTGAAAGCATTGTAACATTGATTTTTTGTACAAGGTTGATCAAGAGATTGTTGTTGCTATACAATTGACATCTGAAAGTTGAGTCTGTAACTCTGTATGTAAATTTTTTTATTGTAATACAAAGAGGCTTTACTTGGTGTGGTGGGTTTTTCTCTCGTAAGAGTTTTCACACATAAATCTCGTGTCCAATTGTGTAGGTGTTTATTTCTTTGTTATTTTATTTCTTTCTAGTGCATCTTAATGGATTGTAATTGTGAAATTTAAAGACATATTTGCATTCTTCTCTGAGTTTTGACATTAGGATATTTTGTTTCACACTTAAGATTTTCCTAACAAGTGTTATCAGAGCCTAGCCAGTTGTGTTATCCTTGTGGGTAGGTTGGGTTTTTGTGTCAATTTTTGTTCAATGGGAGTTTTGTAGAAGTTAGGTAATTTTTCAAATTATAGATTGAGATGGAAATGGCAAGTACGTTAGGAAGGATTGAAATTGAGAAATTCAATGGCATAAATTTTGAGTTGTGGAAACTCAAAATGGAAGATCTGTTGGTTGATCATGATCTGTGGGTTGCTGTGTTTGGAATGAAAATTTCAGGAATGAAGCAAGAAAAATGGGAATTGGCAGATCAAAAAAAAAGGGGCTAATAAGGCTCTATTTGGAAAACTCTATTCTTCTAAATGTTCATGAAGAGAAGACTACATCTTCATTATGGAAAAGACTAGGAGACATTTATCAAGGCAAGTCCTTGGTGAATAAGTTGTTCCTGAGGAAGAAGTTGTACTATTTGAAAATGCAGGAAGGAGCGTCTGTTGCTGATCATTTAAATACCTTTAACATGTTGATTGCCCATTTTGCATCTGTGAGTGTGAAGATTGTATGCTATTGTTATGTTCTTTTTTGGATTCGTGGGATCACTTGGTGATGGAAATTGGGAGCACAACAACCATTTTCAAGATGGAAGATGTGGTTGCTTCTTTGTTATCAGAAGAGATGAGAATGAAATCTTCTGAGATGGAGAAGGAGGCTCTTGCTGTTCAAGGAAGATTGAAAGAAAAAGGCAAGAAGAAGGATGAGAAGTCCAAATTGAAATCATAAGGGAGATCAAAGTCTCTTGGCAGGAACTCCAAGGTGAAGTGCTGGGATTGTGGGCAACCTAGTCATGTCCGAAAGGATTGCAAAGAGGAGAAAAAGAAGAAGATTAATTATTCCAACAACAATTCCTCTCAGAGCAATGTAGATGCCTTCATTGCAGCCTTGGCAACTCAAGCATTAGATGATGTCTGGCTGATTGATTTTGGAGCATCTTTACATATGACATCTCATAGATATTGGTTCATGAAGTATGAAAAATATGATGGTGGAAAGTTGTACTTGGCAAGCGATTCATCTATCGAAATAGTTGGTCATGGAAGATTCATAATTCAGTTTCTCGATGGAAGAATGCATATACCAGGCCTTGGTCAGAATTTAATTTCTATAAGTAAGTTGAATGATGTTGGAGTGCAAGTATCATTCTCAAGAAATGACTATAAAATGACTAGAGGCTCGATGGTGCTAGCAAGGGGTTCCTGAATTGGTACTCTGTATAATCTGGATGCACTGGCTGTTGAATGCAATAGTGTCTCTACAAAGTAACAAAAGGTTGTTTGTAAAGAGAATAATGAAAATGTTCCTTTTAGGGAAAACTCTTTGGAAGTTGAAATTACAATAGAAAAGACTATGCTCTGGCATCAAAGGCTCGGTCACAATGGTGAAAAATGTTTGAAAGCCTTGAAAAATAAAAACCTAGTTGAGGGGCTTGATGATTGTAACCTAGAATTTGAATTTTGTGAACACTGTATATATGGAAAGAAACATCATGTTTCATTTTATTCTAGTCCTCATAAATCTTTTGGTGTTCTAGATTATATTCATTTTGCTATGTGTGGTCCAGTGGATGTTCCTTCATTATCGAAATCTAAGTATTATGTTTCTTTTATTGATGATTATTCGAGGAGGGCATTTGTGTATTTAAAAAAGAGTAAATTAGAAGTGTTCAGTCATTTTAAGGAATTTAAAAACCTTGTGGAAAATTAGACTGGAAGAAAAATAAAGTGTTTAAGGACTGACAATGGTGGTGAGTTTTGTTCTGATGAGTTCAAAAGGTATTGCAAAGACCATGGGATTATAAGGCATAAAACTACACATTATACTCCACAAAAAAGTGGTGTTGTTGAAAGGTTGAACAGGACGTTGATGGAGAAGGCAAGGAGTATGTTGAGCAATGCTGGTCTAGAGCAGAAGTTCTAGGCTGAGGCTATGGCTACAACATGTTACTTGTTGAATCAGTCTTCTTCATCAGCACTTGTTGAAAAAATGCCTATAGAAGCTTGGTCTTGTAAGAAGCCCTCTATAAGACATACTCGAGTCTTTGGCTGTGAAGCATATGTTTATGTGTCAAATGTGAAGAGATCTAAATTAGATCATAAAGCTGAAAAATGTATCTTCATTGGGTATGGCCTTGGTGTGAAAGGATACAAGCTTTGGAATCCTATGACTGAGAAGGTATTGCACAACAAGAGTGTAATATTCCAGGAACTGAAACCTTCTTCAATGGATCTGCAATCAAGGATGAAAGAATATAAAAGGGAGAATGATGTTGTTGAAATACCTCCAACTCTTGAAAAAGAGGAACAATACATTGATAGTGTACCTGAAACTGAGGAGAGTTTGAGTAGCTCTGAGAGTTTTGAACAATAAGAAGAACCACAACCTTAGCCTCAGCCTGTGAGGAGGTCTACACGTGAGAAGAAGAAACTTGATAGGTATGGATTCTCTATGTTGGATTCTAGTTGTTCCTATGCTTTGATTACTGAAATGGATGAGCCTAGGACTATAAAAGAGGTAACTGAAATGTCTGATTCAGATTCCTGGTTAGAAGCCATGAATGAAGAAATAACATCTTTAAAGAAAAATGATACTTTGGATTTGGTTCCATTGCCTAAAGATATAAATCCTATGTGCTGCAAATGGGTGTTTAAAAAGAAAATTGGTTTGGATGGTTGTGTTGAAAATATAAAGTGAGGTTGGTTGCGAAGGGATATTCCCAGGTAGAGGGAATTGATTATGGGGAATTTTTTTCTCCGATAGTGAAGTTGACATCTATCAGATTTATTTTATCACTTGCAGTAGAATATGACTTGGAGATTGAGTAGATGGATGTGAAGACAACATTTCTTCATGGTGATCTTGAAGAAGAAATTTATGTTCTAGCCTAATCACTTTGTGGAAAAAGGTAACGAAAGTCTGTTTTGCAAGTTAAAGAAATCTCTATATGGTTTAAAATAGTCGCCTAGAATGTGGTACCAGAAATTTGACACATTTGTTTTGTCACTGGGTTTTGTAAGATCAAAATCAAATCATTGTGTGTAATTAGAAACTGAAAATGATCAGGTTCTTATTATTGCACTCTATGTTGATGATATGTTATTCATAGGGAATAGTAAGTTTATGATTTTTGATCTAAAATCTCAGTTGTCTGCAAAGTTCAAAATGAAAGATCTTGGTGTAGCCAGGTATATTCTGGAGATGGAAATAACCAGGGATAGAAAGAGTAGAAAAATTTGGCTAAGCCAGAGTAAGTATATTAACACTGTTCTGGAGAGATTTGGTATGAATGATTGCAAGAAGCTAGTTGTTCCAGTTTTGTAGGGAACAAAGCTATCTATTGAAGATTGTCAAAAATATCCTACTGAGATGGAGGACATGACCAAGGTTCCTTATGCAAGTGAAATTGGAAGTTTAATGTATGCAATGGTCTATATATGGCCAGACATTGCCCAAGAAATGGGAGTTCTTAGCTGGTTTATGGAAAATCCAAGAAGGCCACATTGGGATGCTATGAAAAGAGTGTTTAGATATTTAAAAGGTACATCTCAGTATACGTTGTGTTATCATGGTAACTCAGTTGGATCATAGAGATCCATCAAAATTCAAGGTTATGTGGATTTTGATTGGGTAGGGGACATTGATAGCAGAAGGTCCACTAGTGGATATACTTTCATGTTGAATGGTGGTGCAGTTAGTTGGATGAGAAAGCGATAGGCTATAGTCGCTTTGTCCACTATGGAGGCATAATATATGGAAGCAACACATGCCTACAAAGAAGCTATTTGGCTTAGACGTTTGTAAATTGATATTGGTTTTGATGTAGGGAAGATTATTATTTGCTATGATAGTTAGAGTGCCATTTGTCTGGCGAAAAATCCAACATTGCATGCTAGGATGAAACATATCAATGTGCAGTACCATTTTGTATGAGATATGGTGGAGGATGGAAAGGTCTATTTGGAAAAGGTGGATACTCTGAAGAATGTTGTTGATGCATTGAAAAAGCTAGTGAGCATAGATAAGTTCAGATGGTGTGCAAATTTGATGGGCCTTGGGGTCCATAATATTCAATGACTTCAGGTATTGAAAAGGGTTCAGTGAGTTCTTCGTCAAGTGAGAGATTGTTGAGAACATGTGTCTCAAACTCACTGGTAGAAACCTTGATATTGTCACCAAGCAGAAAAGTTTCTTAAGTGTTTTGTTTAAAGCTTTTACCTCTATACCAACAAGTGATTGAGAGAGAGGAGCGGTAGTGTGGTTACCACCATACCGCGAGAGCCTCTTAGCTATCAAGCGATAGTGTGGTGGACACCACCATACCATCGGTGTCTTTACATTGGGGTGTGGTAGCACGGTTACTGCCATATTGCAGGAGCTCGCTGGATGTGTAGCGGTAGAGCGGTTATCACCATACCGCGGGAGCCTCTCATCTATCGAGCGATAGTGTGGTGGTTACCACCATACCATAAGAGTTCATTGGTCATGTAGTGGTAGTGCAGTGTATACCGCCATACTATGAAATTTTGTTGACTGTCTAGCGGTAGAGTGGTTACCGCCATACCTCAAGAGCCCTTAACCTATTTGGAGGTAGCACAGTTACTGCCATCCCGTGGGAGCTTGTTGACTATGCAATAGTAGCATGGTGTAAGGTGAAGAGAACAGACTTGATGAATTGTTGAGATGTAATTTGTTAACTAAAGGATGTTGCTGACTTGGAAGGAGGTTGTTTGAGTTCTTGGGAAGTTTGACGGTTGTTCAACAGAGGAAGCTGAACTGAATTGAGTGTACAAAGAATGAATCGATCATGGTTGTTTCTATACATTGCAACGTATTTTAACTATAAAAGCGTTTGAGAGCTTGATGGTTTAGATATTGGATGATCGAATGGTCTATTTGTGAATTTCATTGTATGTTGTTTTGAAAGCATTGTAACAGTGATGTTCTATATGACGTTGATCAAGAAATTATTGTTGCTGTATAATTGACATCCAAAAGTTGAGTCTGTAACTCTGTATGTAAATTTATTTACTGTAATACAAAGAGGATTTACTTGGTGTGGTGGGTTTTCCCACATAAATTTGGTGTCCAATTGTGTACGTGTTTATTTCTCTATTCTGTTATTTCTTTCTAGTGCATCTTAATGGACTTTAATTGTGAAATTTAAAGACATATTTGCATTCTTCTCTAAGTTTTGACATTAGGAGAGTTTGTTCCGCACTTAAGCTTTTCCTAACAGTGTAAAGAGCATAATCCATGCTATAGGTATCACACTATTTCATAGGAACATAATCATCCTTCTTAGTAGAAATACAACCACCATTCTCCTTAGCGAAAGTGTGATCATCCTTCTTAGCAGATGGACAATCATCTTTCTTAGCAGAGGGGAACAATTTTTTTAAAAGTTATAGGAGGATAGGATCAAATTTTTACTTCTCAATATAAGATTTAATAAAGTTCAAGGATCCCCAATCATCACCAAGAAATTCATTTGATTTAGAAGAAGTAGAAGGGGTAGACTTATAACTCTTTTCTTTAGGATGATCTTCCCTAGGTGCATCCATCTCAAGAGTAACCTTCGAAACGAGTTTTGTTGGAGTAGATGTCAACACATTAGAAGATAATGAAGGGATAAAAAATTTAAGAGTAGGACCAACTAAGGTTTCACCAATAGCTTCCATTTCACATAAGTGTATAGTATTAGGATCAAACTTGATTGTGATTACCTCGTTATTAGCAATAAATTTCATAGAATTATGCAAGGTAGTAGTGACTGCTTCCAAATCATTAATCCATGGTCTTCCAAGAGAATATTATATGGTAATGGTCCTACCATGACATATACCAGGGTGGGTATAGTAATGGGTCCCAACCTCAAAAGAAAGATTATCATGCCTAAGGATTGTCGATCAAAATGATTGAATCTACAAATGTACAAAGAAGAAGCAACAAGAGAATTTGAATCAATTTTAATTTTAGGTAATAGGTCGATGCTACATAAGTTGATGTAAAATCGGTATCAATGATAGAACCCCTAATGCAAATATTATTATTGCTAACTATTATCATTAGAGGATCTGCTTTCTTTTGTACTTCTAGAGATGAGAGTTCATGTGGATAGAATGTATTATTCAAAGAATCTGCACAAATATGATATATCAACACATTAACACCTATCAAACTAGTGGAAGAGGGAAAGAGAATATTTTTTAAGGATTCCTAAAGAACACCTTGGTAAACTGGAGTAGTCTGAAGCAAATTCCAAAGTGAGATCTTTGTAGGAGTGACGTGAAGTTGCTCAACAAGATCATATTCACTAGGTGGCTTAGCCACAAGTTTAGGTGCTTGAGGAAGGATTGGTTGAGAAGGTGGTAGATAATTTGTATGATTAATTTTTTGTTGATTTATTCTATCATTTTATGTGTGGGCTACTACTCTATATGAGGGAGCTTTAGATTGTATAAATATCATGTAAAGGTTTGACACGTCGTTTGCAATAGGAACCCCATGAATAGAATGAATTATTTTAGGAGATGGGCTAGCAGGAGTCATGTAAATGGCTGGTCTCTTAGGCCTTTGAGGGGTGATAGAGACTAAAACCACATTGAAAAAATCTTTAACTTGTGAAGAAGAAGACTTTGGTGACAAATTTTTTTTATCAAATTTTTCGGTAGAAGGAGATGACTCAAAGAAATCATCCAGGGCATCATCCAACATATCAAAATCTTGTTTAGAAAAATCATTATCAAAATCATTGGAATTTTGAAGAAAAGGATTATGCATGATTTCTGAAACCTAAGAAATAGGGTTCCACCTATTAGGAGATGAAACAAAGGGGATAAGGACCTAGACCTATTTCACTTAGTTTCACTCAAGGAAACCCTAGAGATCTCATTCCTACGATGGAATGAAGGAAAGAGATCTTCTAAAGGTTTTCCCAGGGTATGATTAAAGGATAAAAGGGGGCTCACCACCAAGCTAGGGCTTGGAAAGACAAGTAACATGAAATACCTAATTATGAAACTTAATGATATGCAAGACTACAATAATGACCTAGAAATGAATGCATAATAGAATAAGAAACTGAGAGAACATAGAGGTGCACCTAGAAACCTTTAGCAGATTGAATGAAGACCTAAAATGCTGGAAATACTAAAGTTAATGCACACTGGGACTCATACGCCATGCTGGATGATTTAGTCCCAAATTAGGGTTTTTCTGGATAGGAACAAAAAACTAAAAAAAGCCCTATACTAGGAATCATACACTAGAAGTGGCGTATCAGTCTTGCTCAATTTTTTTGGAAATTCAAAGTTTGAATCTAGTTTTGAATCTCTACTCTATCTTCTCAACTTGATTTTTGGATCTGAATTGCTCAATTCTACTTTGTAGGTGTCTTTTAGTGATCTTGTAAACAAGGTGACAACTTGGACAACTTTGGACACTTGACAAATTTTATCCAATCTTGCTCCTTAGAGGATCTTCAACCCAGATCTGCAAATCACACACTAAAGAGAGGGAAAAATGTTGTTTTGTTAGTGGAAAGGGGTTCGCCTTGGTCAAACCCCATTTTGGTAATCAAACCTTCAAATGAAATGGAAAGGAGGAATGATGAATGAACAAAATGGTATGTTGCAACTCACCAAACCCTTGAATAAGATATTGCAAACATGTATGAAATGGATCCAACGGATGTGGATCTTGAATCTTGCTTGAATGTTGTAGATATTGAATTAAATGCTTGCTTGAATCATGAAACCCTACATCACAATTGTTAGCTCAAACAAAAATATGAATTTGACATGATGCTTGGTACTTGAATAATACTCCAAAACACTTGATAATAAACTCTTGAATGCTCTTGAATTCTCTTGTAAACACTTGAATGCTCTCATGAACTTAAATTTTCTATAAAGAATGTTCTCATGAAAGTATTTGGTGAAAATGAGTGAAATAAACTTGTATTTATGCTTGTTTATGCCAAATTCCTCAAAATTACAACACTACAAGATAGCATCAGATATAGGAGAATAAATTCACATCAATAATTTGATTTTAGTTTATGTTTAAGCCACATGGGACTCATACGCTAGAAGTGGCACATGAGTCCCATTAGGTTAGGCCATGAGACACATTTTTCAAGAAATCCTTAGATTAATGTGAAATCCAAACGAGGACCCCAAAACTTAGGTGGCAACCATATGCCCAAGGTGGCATATGAGTCCCAAATCACTACATATGGGCCACACAATCCAAAAGCATTAATGTTTGATTGGTCATTACACATGTGTTAGGATTATCCTCAGAAAGATGGATTAATTAAGGCTTGTGGATGTAAAATAAGGCCAATTAAGGCATAAAGAAGCCCCATAATTAATAAAAACCCTAGATTAGTGAAAGTGTAATACAACACTTTACAACACCCTAAATAATGCACAATTAAGTTCATTTAGTTTACAAAGGCCCAAACAAGTGTGAAAATGTAGAGGGATACATTTTTCTACACTACATTTAGCCCCCACTTTAGTGAGAGGAACTTGCTTCAAAATCACACTAAAGTAGAAAAAATTGCATGAAGAGGGGGGTATGTGCAGGATCATGATGGGCCAAAAGTGGCAATGAGAAAAAAATCACGTTTTGGATCGACTCAAAAATGCAGAAATGCCGAGTTGACTTTTCTAGGTTCGGGTGTCAGTACATTTAGGCGAACCAAAAACCAAACCTGGTTTCTACAAATCGGATATCGGATTTGGATTAGATATCTGATTTGTGGAAACATTATATAAAAAAAAGCCATCTCTTAAACTTCATTTCTCATAGTTTGCATGCGGGCGCACAAGGAAAAGCGAAAATCCGATATCCGCTTCTATCAGATATCCAATTTCAAAGGTAAGTATTTGGTTTTTTAAATGTTGTAATTGATTTTTCAAGTAGATTCTCTTAATTTGAAGTAGTTTTTATGATTTTTTTTTCAAAAATAGGGTTTTCTATTGATTTTTATTAAAAACTATAGTTTACATTGAATTTTTATTAAAAAGTAATGTTTCTAACTGGATTTTAATTAAAAACTAGTGTTGTTGATGTATTTTTATCAAAAATTAGAGTTTGTTATGGATTTTTATGAAAAAGTAGGGTTTTTTTTGGATTTTATTAAAAACTAGGGTTTTTTTATAATAATTTCATTTATATTGTGTAATTTTAATTAGATTAATTAGTTTTTAACTTTAATCAGGTATTATGGATGAGAATGAAAATCCACAAATGCCAAACGCTCCACCACCTCCACAACCAAATGCTCCACCACCTCCGTAGTCACCAATTGAAGACTTAATTGGTGAAAAATTGGGGCAATTGAGGGGCATTTGTGAAGTTTATAAGACAATCCCTCGATTGAGAGATATGACAAACACATTGAAGGAAATAATTAAAAATATACAAACCCTCTCCACCCAACATAATTCCTTTCATTTGTGGTGAGAAGACATAAGGGAATATTATGGATGTGGATTGTCTTACGATGATGTGAAAGATCTCCAAATAACCAAAGCCCAAATATCCTCTTTATTCATTAACCCCCGCACCGGTTTTCCAGTGAATGTTAATAAAATAAAACTTTCTATAAAATGGTGCATGCATAGGGAAATTGTAGCTAAATTTTGGGATCATTGGTGGATGGTTTTTGATAAACTACCGAACAATAATTCTGATATACCATTTTACTTTATTAAAAAATTATATGTTGAGTTTGTGTCAGGGCATCATGTCAATTACTTTGACATTAAACCCTTCCAGGGTGTTAGTGGAGGTATGCCCCAGGATAGACCAGGGGTAGTTAGAGTAGTTCCGCACCCAAATTTTCCCCTTCCTCCCCTTCCTCCACCACCTTAAATATATCATCTAGAGATTATCCAAGATGCAGCCACATGAAATATTCAGGATATTCACTCTTTGAGTGATCATTTGGTTTCGCATGCTTCTACAGTAGCTCAACCAAATTCTGGTGATGTTGGTGAAGGCTCGAGTGCTACTGCATCATCCTCCTTAGGTCCACATACTTGCACTATGTGCCACCAGATATGTTTGGGTCCTCTTGTATAGCCTACTGAGCATCCCTTGGACACTTATGATTATGACCTCCATGATTTGGACATTATAGATTAGTCGCAGGGGAGTGGAGCGCACCCTATAGAGTCCACTCCTGCTAGAGAGGGGGATGTTGGAATAGTGACACAGGTAAGATTTAAGTTGTAATTTCATAACTTGCATTTTTTTTTAAATGAATATTAATCAGACATAATATCAAGTACTAATATTTATTTACATGGTCTATTTAATAGTTGATGTCTGAGGAGGAGCTCACATGGGTGACTGATAGCACCCTTAGGGTCATTTCATTTGGCTTGGACACATAAACAGTATATATTTTTGCACTCACTCATTTACATTTTATATTATATACTTGCTTGTCATTTGAATTTTCATTAATGAAATTATATAATAACTTATATGCTTATCTTATTTTCCTCTTGTAGGAAATACCTAGTGCGAGTGAGGTGCAGCCTTATCCAGACTATGGAGGCGCAAAGTTAGATAAGGGGAAGGTAATTGAACTCAAATTGGATTGAATTAAGATTTTTAAGATCTTATATTGATTATACATAGATCAACATAGATTGGTAGTTTCATATGTACTTGTCAATTTTATGTACAGGCAATTATGAGCTATACAGATTTGTTGACAAGTGACACACCGCCTAAAGGAGTAGGTATTGGAACAAATCAAGGAGTAGGTGTTGAAACACCTCAAGGAGGAGGTGTCGAAACACCTGAACGAGATAAATAAAAAGATCAACCTAAAGAGCTATGTGTTTATTTTATTTTTCGTTTGGTAAATATGTTCCTATTACCAATAATCGTATGCTAACTTGGATCAATTTTATGTTTTTTTTCACATATATAGATTGGAATTTCAAATGTTGGTTTGGTATATTCTAGGACTCCTGACCCTTTGAAGAGATGTATATTATAGGTAATCAAGATTTCAATTTTGGAGTTCAATTAAAATTCAATGTATATTGATTTTGATGTTAATTATTTGATTTTAAATTATATAGTATAACTAATCTCAATTGTGGTTTGAAATTTTCTTGTGCATCTACCTTCAAAGCCAACAAGTGCTTCAAAGAGGCTCCATTTCGATGATCCACTAGTAGTTTAGGATGAGATAGACATTTTGGCATGTAAATTTTGAATACATATTAAGATGGCATATGCCACATTTTGTAAAACTTTTTTTGAGTTGGCATCGATGCCATTTTTGTATATGGGCATACACTTGATTATTGGATAATTTGATGTATATAAGTTGACAATCAAAATTTAATTTGTTCCTCATGTGCATGATTAAACTCTTTGAAAATTTTATCTTGAGCAATGGTTAAATATCAATGTACAATAGCATAAAAAAGAATGGTTATATTATGTAGTTTATATTTATATCGTTGATTACATTGCATTACACATCTTTCAAACTCAAATCATTACTTCACATTGCATAACTAACAACTAGATGTTCATAGATGAAAAAAATTCAATTACAATATAGTTTTTACAAAGTCAACCTAAGCAGTTATGCAATTACTTCACATTGCATAACTAAAAACTATGAGCAATTGTCAATTGCATTTGTTTGTCATTGAATTCTATGAGACCACATTTCTTTGAAGTTTTTTTTCAAATATTCCACTGCCTTGTCTATGCCACCACATTTTTCATACATGATAGCGATCACATTAAGTTGTAATAAATTAAATGATAGCCTATGGCTATTTAATTTATACTCATTTTATTTAAATGGATGAGGCCGACCTTCCTTGATATTATTTTGTAATTTATTATTCTCAAGAGATGCCGACCTCCTTGAAGAGTCACCTTATTTCGTATAAATACAAGGTGATGTTTGTTCATTTCCTCAATCAAGTTCATTCATCATAATTCACATTCCAAGCAGAAGTTCACACTTGAGCAACAACGCTTCATCTTGTAGCGGCAGACTGATTTCAAGGAGAAGCATATTCGATTCTATCTTTGCATCTAGGAGAGGTGCTATTATTCATTGTATCAAATTCAGCCATGAGCTGGGCCTGAGTTGTAAGCATATTTCTTATTGTGTTTATTGTCTTATGTGTTGCATTTTTTGAGTTCTTTCAGTTGTATTATCTAATCATTAAAACACTAACATGGTATCAGAGGAGGTTTGAAAAAGATCGTGTTGGGACTAGTTATTGCAGCGATACCTCTATTCCCTTTTTTTTTTTGTCTATATCTATCTTAGTCAAGATGGTGAATGGTCTTAAAATTGAGGATAGACTCGAAGGAGCATTAAACTTCACTTCATGGAGATTCAAAATTATGCTCACTTTGGAGGAAAATGAATTGGTTGAGTTTGGAGAGAAAATTTTTTGAACCTACGGATGAGGAAGAGAAAGTTCAATGGAGGAAGAAATATATCAAGGTGAAGAACATGTTAGTTGATTCCATGAAGGACCATATTGTTCCTATCATCTCTAAGTTGAAGACAACGAGAGAAATGCTTAAGACTTTGGAGGAGATGTATGAGATCAACAACACAAGTCATGCTCTAGCCTTGAAGCAACAACATCATGTTAAGATGGTGGAAGGAGAATTTGTCGTCACCTACTTCATGAAGATTTTTGAATTGAGAGATCAACTCTCTACCATTGGTCATATTGTTGATGACAAAGATTTGACCATGTTGGCTCTTAATGGTCTTCCTTCATCTTGGGAGTCTTACATTCAAGGAATCAGCTTTTCTCGAAGTCAGTCAACTTGGATTTTCTCGAAGTTAGTAACATTGGATTTAACATTGGTAGCTCCGCAAACCTATTTAGAATAAAGTGATCTGAAAAGGACATCCCTAAATCTCTACAGAGGTGTAAAGTTACAAAGTGGTGCAAATTTCATTCTCAAACTTGTACGACCAAACAGACTATTCCAAAACGTCTAGATGGGTACTTTTACACTAGGTATGGTCCTCTTTTTCACCCAAATATGCCGAATCACTCCGAGCTGCATTGGATCGACGATTTCCCTCAAGAGTCCAAAGTGCTAAAAGACAACAATCTTTGACAAACTATTCCTCAAAAACCATGATGCTTACAGAATCTTTGTCTGATGATATGGGATCATTATGGGACCATATAAAATAACCTCTCTTGGTTTTTTCTATCTCGAAGGCGTTTTCTCATGGTGATGAGTTTTCAGTTGAGGGAAAGGTTGCTAGATGCAAGCAGTGTAAAGTTGCAAAGTGGTGCAACTTTCATTCTTGAACTCGTACGACCAAATGGACTATTACATCATGTCTGGATGGGTACGTTTACATTAGGTATGGTCCTCTTTTGTACCCAAATATGCCGAATCACTCTGAGCTGCATTGGACTGGCGATTTCCCTTAAGAGTCCAAAGTGCTAAAAGGAATCAATCTTTGACGAACTATTCCTTAGAAAATATGATGCTTACAAAATCTTTTTCTGATGATATGGGATTATGTTGGGAACATCTACAATAACCTCTCTCAATTTTTTCTATCTCAAAGGCGTTTTCCTGTGGTGATGAGTTTTCAGTTGAGGGAAAAGTTGCCAGATGCAAGCAATGTAAAGTTGCAGAGTGGTGCAACTTTCATACTTGAACTTGTACGACCAAATGAACTATTCCAACACATCTGGATGGGTATGTTTACGCTAGGTATGGTCCTCTTTTGCACCCAAATATGTTGAATCACTCTAAGCTGCATTGGATCGACGATTTCCCTTAAGAGTCCAAAGTGCTAAAAGGCAGCAATCTTTGACAGACTATTTATCGGAAACTGTGATGCTTACAGGTTCTTTTTATGAGGATATGGGATTGTGTTGGGGCCATCTACAATAAATTCTCTTAGTTTTTTCTATCTCAAAGGCATTTTCCCGTGGTGATGAGTTTTCAGTTGAGGGAAAAGTTGCCAAATGCAAGTAGTGTAAAGTTGCAAAGTGGTGCAACCTTCATTCTCAAACTCATACGACCAAATATATTGTTCCAAAATGTATAGATGGGTACTTTTATGCTAGATATGGTCCTCTTTTGCACCCAAATATGCCGAATCACTCCGGGCTGCATTGGATCGACGATTTCCCTTAAGAGTCCAAAGTGCTTAAAGACAACAATCTTTGACGGACTATTCCTTGGAAACCGTGATGCTTATAGAGTCTTGATCTAATGATATGGGATCTTGTTGGGACCATCTACAATAACCTCTCTTGGTTTTTTCTATCTCGAAGGATTTTTCTCATGGTGATGAGTTTTCAGTTAGGGAAAAGTTGCCAAATGCAAGCAGTGTAAAGTTGCAAAGTGGTGCAACTTTCATTCTCGAACTCGTACGACCAAACGAACTGTTCCAACACGTCTAGATGGGTACGTTTACGCTAGGTATGGTCCTCTTTTGCACCTAAATATGCTGAATCACTCCGATCTGCATTGGACCGACGATTTCCCTTAAGAGTCCAAAGTGCTAAAAGGCAACAATCTTTGACGAACTATTTCTCAGAAACCATGATACTTATAGACTCTTCATCTGAGGATATGGGGTCGTGTTGGGACCATCTAAAATAAAATCTCTTAGTTTTTGCTATCTCGAAGGTGTTTTCCCATGGTGATGAGTTTTCAGTTGAAGGAAAAGTTGCCAAATGCAAGCAGTGTAAAGTTGCAAAGTGGTGCAAATTTCATTCTTGATCTCATACGACCAAATGGACTATTCCAACAGGTCTGAATGGGTACTTTCATGCTAGGTATGGTCCTCTTTTGCACCCAAATATGCCGAATCACTTTGAGCTGCATTGGACTGGCGATTTCCCTTAAGAATCCAAAGTGCTAAAAGGAAGCAATCTTTGACGGACTATTCATCGGAAAATGTGATTCTTACAGACTCTTTGTCTAATGATATGGGATCATGTTGGGACCATCTACAATAACCTCTCTCGGTTTTTTCTATCTCGAAGGCGTTTTCCCGTGGTGATGAGTTTTCAGTTGAGGGAAAAGTTGCCAAATGCAAGCGGTGTGAAGTTGCAAAGTGGTACAAATTTCATTCTTGAAATCGTGCGACCAAATGGACTATTCCAACACATTTGTATGGGTACGTTTACACTAGGTATGGTCCTCTTTTGCACCCAATTACGCTGAATCACTCCGAGCTGCATTGGATCGACGATTTCCCTTAAGAGTCCAAAGTACTAATGTCAATGAAATGTGGGGGCAGAAAGATTTAAGTTTGGATCAAGATTCTGCAAGTCCTAGCTCTTGCATCAGAAAAATCTTACACAATCAACCCGAATCAATTACATGGAAAATGAAATTCACATGAACTTTTTACATTTTTTTTTTCGAAAAAGTGGCAAGCCACTGTAATTTGTTATATATAAATAGGATATATTACAAAACCTAGTTCAAACGAGCATACCGATAGGAAAGAACTAGGAAAAAAACTTTCAGTTGTAGCTCGATTAAGTACAAAAATCTTTTTACATTTTAAACATACCCTTTATACAATGCCAAACATTTGACCCTTATTTCAAAAAACATCACTGGATATAGATTATGCCTATACACAGTTATGACCTTTTTACATTGTTTCACATTTCAAAATTCATTTTTTACAAAAATTTCCTATTTGAGGCATTTAGGGTATAGTCTTCCACAAGAGTAGTATGTTGGCATTTTGAAGTGACAAGCACCTGTACAAACTATCAAGGTAGCAGTTAAACTACATACAATAGAAAATATGCTTAGAATAACCAATCTATATTATTGTAATTTGTCACATACCTCTTCGAAAGGATTAGAGCTGCCTATTGTTGCAGTAGGTCCATGATAAATTGTGCCAGGAATATTGCAAAATTTTTCAAATGATAAACCTACATTGTCACAACAAAAAAAATGCTTAGACTAACAAATCTATATTAATCTAAACAACCTGATTGATGATGAATTGGTAATGAAAACTATAAAATATGCTTTGAATAACCAATCTATATTATTTTAATCTATTACATACCTCTTTGGAAGGATCAGAGCTAGCTATTGTTGTAGCAAGTCCATGATCAATCGTGCTAGGAATATCACAAAATTTGTCAAATGATAAATCTATATTGTCACAACAAAAAATATGCTTAAGCATTGTACCTTCCATTCTTGAATATGTTATTCAAGTGTGCCCGAAAATTCATCTCTTTGCTTAAGAGTATCCAATATTGCTTCATGATTAGCATTATTAAGTGTCTATAGTTGTTTTGTATTTGCTTTGGCATGATGCTTCAACAACTTAACATTTGTTGCTATAACAAGGTGTGAATACATGAGAATGGTTTTGTGTTTCTCGTAGTTTTCAAATGCAGGTATGCCATTCTTTCTAATCATGTATGTTCACAACCAAGTTCCTGCAACCACAACTAAACCTGTAGGATACACAAACCCATCATCATCTTCCATCGATTGTGTTAGCTTGTTCTTTACCCACACACATCGATCCAACCAATAATTTGATATCTCTTCATTCCTCTGTGGTTCAACAACTGCAAAAACATGTCCTGGATGTAGTAGATCTGAAATTCAGTCATAATCAGGTGAACTTTCCATTGTGTAATTTGTCATGGATATATTTTGAGATAAAGGAGTTAGATACTGTGGAACCCATGTATCAACCCACTCACTTGACTCGCATTGATCCCACTCGCACTGAGTACAAATCTGAGAAAAACAAGCCAACTTTCATGTCCAAATGGTCCATGTGCTTGCAACTGAGCTTTGAAATGAATGCATCTTTGAAGAATATTTGATTGTATGAAAATCCAATCTACCTCCCACTGTACCCTCCTCAACCAACCAAAAAAATTTGTGCATCATTGAATCAAGTGTCCCTCCTTGTGACAATGCTGAACTACACCAATCAACAATAGAACATGCATCACTGATTTTTTCTCCTGAAATCTTCAATTGCTCCTTAACTAGAGCTCTCTTTATACATGCACCTATTCCATCATGCTCCCCTTTCCCATGCCAAGCTTAAAAAAAACTCCAAATATTAGGTACACCCCTCTCTACATGCATTCTAATCAACCAATAAAACATACGAGCTTTCTTGAATTGACCTCTGCAGTTATCTGACCAAATGAGATGTCGCCCCAGTGCTATATCATGCTCCTGCAAGAACTCAAAAAAATTCTTGAAACAATGTTGGACATACTCGGACGAGTGAGATCTATCATCACTCATATAAAAATGATACTCTCTGATTATCTTTCGATCATCCTTTGTACTATCAGGTGCATGTCTAAACATTATGTGGACAAAAATAGGAATCTAAATGGAATTGTAATACTGAGATTGTACCTCGTTTTGTGGTTGCAATGTGTAGTTTTCAGCAAAATCAACCACTGATATAATAGTGCAAATTGGAAAAGAGTCCTTACATATCCTGAATTGTTGATCCAACCACTGAGACCTATGACTATGCCTAGCATATTTGTAGAAAAGATTGTCCTTCAAATCTGAAATAAAATCAGCAACACTACATTCTTTTGTAACCAACTCGCATCTAGAACCTTCACCTCCACTCTGCAAAGTATATTTGACTATCTCATATCTCTTTTTCTCAACAAGATTCTTTCAAAATTCATGTTAGGAACCCTCATGAAAACATTGAACAAACTTTGACAAGCCACCATATTGTGAGCACTTCACATTTAAACAATAATTTCTATAGAAAAAGGAACCATCATCCTTAGAACATAAAAATAGATCTAGAAAGTTCCTTGATGATTTCGGAAGATGCATTGCACCACACTCCTGCAAAATTTCATTAGTATGCAAAGTAGAATGAATATAGCATAATAGTTCATGGTACATTGAAAACTCAACATGCTGTTTGCAACAACAAGTATTACGAATCTTAAGAGGCACACAATAAAATGGCTTCAAACCTTCAAAAGTTCTTTGCGAGATTGCCATATTTGGATGTGTTTGAATAAATTTGTTGAACAACATTGTTTGGCTTGATTCCAATAAATGTTTAGGATGCGGTGTAAGGTCTCGACTGCTAATTCTTAACTTTAAAACATCCTTTGCATTGGGTGATACTCTAGAGTTATCATGCGAAAATTTCTGAATTGCCTACTTTACCTTATCGGTTAGCTTCTTATCAACATGTGGAAGCCTCGCGGAAAAAGCCCATGTATCATTTTGAAGAGGATCATCTCTTCTTTCTCTTCTTTTGTCAACTTTCTCTTACATTTTTTCTTCTGAGGACTGATGCTCCCCATTATACCAAATAAAAGATGCTAAAAAATTATTATGTATGACAAATTTGAGTACAAGATGCTCCAAAAAGTTTATCTTTGTCTCTTCCTATCTGAAACCGTGTGTTTGTCACCTACAAAGTGCTGCAAACAGAATGTAGGGTCTGTTGGAATGCAGAAAAATGGCCCACATGGGGTTTTTCTATGATCCACAAATCTGATATCCGATATAATCGGTTATCTGATTTGTAAAACATGTTCTGCAACGGTAAGATTTTAGCTCTACACATCGAAGTTTCACAAATCGGATATCCAATTTTTACACACATAGACCTAAGGGTTAATGGTAGAGAGTGGGAGAGTGGAATATTGAGAGAGAGAGAGGGAGAGATGGAGGAGAGTGGGAAGGAGGGAGGAAGAGTGGGAGGGAGAGAGGGAGGGATAGGGAGAGAGAGAGGGAGAGGGAGAGGGAGGGGTGAGAGGGAGAGTGAGGGATAGGAATAGTGAGGGATATGGAGAGGGAGAGGGATAGGGAGAGAGGGATAGGGAGAGTGGGATAGGGAGAGAGGTTTTAGAGTTGAGGGAAAGATGGAGAAGGAGAGGGAGAGATGGATAGGGAGGGAGAGGGAGAGGGAGAGGGAGAGTGGGAGAGTGGGAGAGGGATGGATAGTGGGAGAGGGAGGGAGGGAGAGGGAGAGAGGGAGAGGGAGAGGGA
>CM021104.1:544594070-544677291 GCA_007115665.2 Sequoiadendron giganteum | reverse complement strand
AATATATTATATATTAAATACATAATTCGGTAAGAGATTATCATAAATTGTATATTAAATATATTACATTATAAACTTTATTGGATATTATATATATTAAATTATGAAATTTATTGTATATTATATATATTAAATTATAAACTTTATTGCATTTTTAAATCATATATTAAAGATTGTATAATTTTTTTAAAACTCATATCTAAAACATATCATATATCGAATTCAAATCAGATATCAGATTTGAATCGGATATCCGATTTGAATTGAATATCTGATATGATGACACAAAATTTAATGCCTAGGGATTAGGCTTAGGATTTGGTTCGGACCTGCCAATCCTAAAAAGTCAACATGTAAAACGTGTTTAAAAACTTACCTTGCTTTTCTAGACTTTGCCCATGTGGCTGACGACTTTTATTTTACCCAAAATTGATGAAACAAAAAAGGGTTTGTAAAGGACCTTCTCAGCTTTCTACCAATATAAATTATATTTTACTTAGAATCTAATAAATAATTATTATTTATTTTTTATTAGAATTACGACTAAAGTCCTGATTGATAGTCTGATAGAAAAACATATATAGATTTCAAACGGTATCACATTTTTTGAATCCAAAACATGCGTCACATTCTATGCTTGGTATACTATAGGATTAAAAAAAATTAAAAAAAAAAATCATGAAGTTTTGACCAAGTTAAGGTGGTCAGACATACGAGTTTTTTATATTTTTTAAAAGTTGTAATAAAAAATTCATAATTATTTATTTATTTGAAAAAAATTTATAAACAAATATTTATCACATCTGAACATGAGTCCTCTACTTATATCTAAAATCTTATAAAAAAATATTATCATTTTATTATGGTTAGGGTGGTCAGATAGACACCTACTTCTTATTTTTTCCTTGAAATTTTAATACTATTGCATTGAAATTTCAAATTTTCACCAAATAGATTTTTTTGTTTACAAAAATTAACCTAGTAGTTTAGAAACTACATTCAATTTTCCATAGATTCTATTCTTACATATTTTTGAAATAATATACATAAATTATTCAAATTTTTATGTCAAGTTTCCCAACTTTGATTTTCTGAATTTCCATTGCCACTCAAGGGCCTGTTTTTTCCATGATGATCATGCAAATACCCAGGGGTTCAAATGTACCAATTCTAGTTAGATAAGATGAAAATGATTGAAAGGGTTGTGCAAGCCCCTATGATCAAGATCCTATGGAAAATCAACATAGTCACAAAATAACACATGAGAAAATGATAAGAAGCAATAACAAGATACAAGAATGCACCGCAAAAGACAAAGAAAAAAAAAAGGAAAAAGGGGTTAGATCAAGCTTCAACCATTTTTCCATCATGATGTGGATCAGGTCTAAGGTATTTTTCTAAAAAATGCAGGCTCACTCTGAGGCAAGGAAACTTCAGGCTATGTGTTGGATGAGTATCCAAAGAGGTGAGACACATATTCACATGGTCGGTATGCACTCACACACAAACAAGTGGCTATGAGAAATTCATGCCTAAGTTCGGCTTCTTGTTCGACCAGACTAAAGCTATACATCTTGATAACTTTGTTAAGGGGCCACACAACAATGAACTTTTTGCTTCATGAGGCAAGTAAAGTTGCGTATACTTGATACTCATGAACAAACAATATGGCTCCATAGGAAAGAAAAGTGTGTTATGAAAGGTGACCCTATAATTGAAAATGAAAAATAGTGTAGGGTATGTTCAAAGGAGTCTTGCTTAGTTCATGTAAGGTCTTAACTCATGGAAAATTATGCCTAATGCCTCAAGAGAGGACCAATCAAAGAATAGAAGATTAACAACCTAGGGGATGTAGTGTGTCATATCAAGCCACTAAGAGGAATATAATATGCTACGAGTGATCACTCTCTTGAGGGAAATCACACCCAATGCCACCACAAAGTGAAAGATGCATTGCATGAAGTAAGAAGACTACACCATGAAACATGAAATGTAGAAAAATAATTCCACTGTATGCCCCACTTTAAAGAAATTGATAAACACCATGTTGTGAGAAATTTACTTTAAAGTAGAAAATTATAAATACCATAAATACATGAGAGCTTATTTGGAAAGCCCTATGCCAAGTCATATGTTTCCAAATAAAGCTATGCCATGAAAGAGGGAAAGAGGGGTTCCCCCCAAAATGAAATCCCAAAGTCACATAAGGGATCCATGGATTTGAGATTAGAATGTTTGTGCTACAATGCTTTTTAGAGAACTTTTAACTACCATCATTCCCCAAATACTCATGGAATAGGAAGAATGTCACAAATAGAGCGAAGACAAAGAAAAACCTTTCAATTCAACATGGAAGAGACCTAAATGTCTCAATGCCTTGTGTCATCCCTGAAAGGAAAACACAAGACAAATGAAAAAGATAAAGAGTTTTTTTTTAGATCAACATGGAAGAGACATGAATTTCTCAATGCCTTGTGTCATCCCCAAAAGGAAAATACAAGAGAAATAAAAGATAAAGGAAAATATTTATGACATAGAGAATAATGTAGATACAAATAGAGGAATGCACAAAGAGAGAGGGATATATCAAACAAAGCAGTACGAGGTATCAAATTACACACATGCAATCACACAAAAGAAAAAGAAACAATGCAAAATACTAGTAAGGCACATGCGATTCAAGCTATTAGTAGGTCATCTGCATCCCAATAATGTTCATCATATATAGAAGGTAGAAAACTAGCCAAAGGGACAACAAAAAATGTGGTGCTAGAATAGGTCTATCTAATTCTCATTGTTACTAAGTGCAAGACAAGAATGAGCCAAGGTAGGTGATGGGAAAGAGCTCATTGCAT
This sequence comes from Sequoiadendron giganteum, assembly GCA_007115665.2. Lineage (NCBI taxonomy): Eukaryota > Viridiplantae > Streptophyta > Pinopsida > Cupressales > Cupressaceae > Sequoiadendron > Sequoiadendron giganteum. The sequence continues at coordinate 544,674,436 of CM021104.1, read as the reverse complement.
TTTGAAAATATTTAAAATGAATTTACAGCATATAATAGTGAGAATATGATGATTCTTCAACTATTATATTGGGTTCACCAAAATAAAACCTAAGAAATAGGGTTCCACCTTTTAGGATCTCGAACATTGTTGCAATTGCGAAGCCTGATAATTGTAGTAGGATGTGTATAGAATTTCATGATTTGAATAAAGCATCTTTAAAAGATTATTTTCACCTTCCTAATATTGACATGATAGTAGACTCGACTATGGGACATGATTTGTTGTCATTCATGAATGGATTTTTTGGATATAATAATTTTTTTATCAACCCTCAAGATCAATACAAAACAACATTTACTATAGCTTGGGGAAAATTTTGTTGGGTAGTCATACCTTTTGGATTAAAGAATGCATGTGCAACATATCAAAGAACTATGGCATTGATATTTCATGATTACACACACAATATTTTGGAAGATTATGTTGATGATATACTAGCCAAATCTTAACTTGATAAGACAATATGAATATTCTAAAAACTCTTTGAGAAAAATTAAAAATATAACATGAGATTGAACACGAAAAAGTGTGTCTTTGGTGTAGATAGTGGAAAACTTTTAGGTTTTATAGTATCTTGCAAAGGTATTGAGGTGGAAACAGATAAAATTGATGCTATTATTAACATGCCACCTCCTAGAAATATTTCTCAATTACACACTTTACAAGGAATAATTCAAGCTATCCATCATTTTGTAGTATCCTTAGCAGATCAAACATTGCCCTTTATACAACTCCTTAAGAAAGAATTTCAGTTTAATTGAATGAGGATTGTAAACAAGATTTTGAGAGTTTGAAAGGTTATCTTGCTACTTCACCTAGTTTACAACCCGCTATGAAAAAAAACCATTTATCCTTTATATAGTAGCATCATCCCATGCTCTCACAACATTGTTGGCTCAACAAGATGACATTGGTAAAGAAAATATTGTTTATTATATTAGCCAAACTCTAATTGATTATGAGACATGATATACAATGATAGAAAAACAATTTTTAATTCTCATATTGTTGTAACAAATAGTAGGTTCATGTCTCTCATTCTCAAAATGGAGGTGGTCATTAATTTCTTCATTACAATCACCCATAAATGATTGATATAGGTGAAGATAGGTGAACAAAATTTCATATTCATCTATAATTTTGTTAGATTATGCATCCAAACCTTCTTCCACCCACTTGGAAATACAATCATCACTTGAGATTGTGCTTCTACTTGATTCTACCTTCATACAATCGTTGTCATCAACAATATGTTCATCACCAAAAAGTTATATTCTTGAGGATACATATTTTTCAATCATATCCCTTCTTAGATAATCAATGAGATCAATGCACCTATAAGCCTACTACATATTTACCAAATTAAATTATTCTCATATTAAACTCAAATTAGCTTCATAAGCTTCAAGGAACCTATCAATACATACATAATTATTAGGATGGAAATTACATGGGATCTTGGAAAGAGAAATAGAAAACTTCTGAATAAAATCCATATTATAATCTCTCTTTCCATTTGATGTTTTCAAATTCTTTAACAAGAGAATAAGAGTCTAGATGCAAAAAAAAATCTTCTTCAAATATAACCACAAGTTTATTATATGAAATAAAATAATGCTCAAGAAAGCCAAAATACCAAATCTTCACCTTTAAATTTGGTGATCTAACAAAAAATCTCAACCAAACATCTTCATTATCAAACTATTACTTTTTCATGAAATTTGAAAAACTCCAGCATGTGCATCCACCTCCTAATGAACATATCCATAGAATGTTGGCATCAATCTATAGATTGAAGATGCCAATGTTTTCCTTTCATAATCGACCCAATAAAGGTCATGTTTAATATAAATAGGATCAAGTTGGACAACAAGGGATGGGGAATTATTTTTCTATAATAGCAAGGTGTCTTTGTGATCGTAGATCCTTCATTACTTCCTCACTTTTCCTTTCTAACTTAAGGAGCACATCCATGCTCAACTTATGTTCAAGTATGGAATCCTACAACTTTTAATTTGAGATTATGTTTTATGTTGGGCTATATGAATAATATGGGGTCTCATCCTAATAATATTCCTAGAAATATATCCTACTATATCTCTTAGGGTTTGAATTGCATGTACATTTTCTTATGTAGCCCTAGGGTATATGTATGTATTCCAACTAGTCATAGATGGTTACAAATACTTATTAAGGGTATAAAAGAGAGGTAACACAAATAAATTTTTTCTTTACCAATAAGTAAACCATGCCTTAAATTGGAAGAAAAATAGGTACCTTAAAACTAGTTACGGTCACTTGATTTATGTTCATGAAACATGAAAAGTAGTAGCAAAGACTTTGTTATTTGATAGTAGAATTTTCTCCTCACAAATGTGATAGAATAATTGAATCACATAAACCTCCAAGGCATGATTTTAATTATGGGTTGCATCCACCAAAAAATTCTTCAATTTTTTCTCAACCCAACAAACTTGTCATTCTTCAAGCATCATTCAATTGGCATACGTTGATGGGATTCCTAATGTAGGGACATCCTTTGATGCACCATTATTGCACTTTGTTGTAATGTTTCTAAACTTTGAGTTTTGGTTTTTGAGGTGTCAATAAGGTCATGTAGGAACATATAAGGTCATTTGGGGTCATATTGGATTATTTTTGGGTGATTAGGTGCAAAGTTGTCAAAAAATGAAAAAGTTGTCAAATGTTGTCAATGTTGTAAAATGTAATTTTGTAAAATTGGTTTTGGAAGTTAGGAAGTAGTTTTTGGAAATGTAAATGAATGTAATGGAATAAATATGAAATTTACACATGAGAACCAAGGTTGGAGAAGGTTGGGGGAATAACGAGAATGAAAGAAACTTATTTTGGCACATTATTTCCTTGTATTTTCTGTTGAAACAATCAATAATATTCATGGTATAGAATTTTTATGGTATAGTACAGATATGAAATAAAATGGAAACGTTGAAGATTTGTTTTAAGATTATAATTTTTTTTGTTTGAATCAATTTCATTAATTGTTGAGTTAGTTATGGCAATTTCATTGAGGGAAGGTCTATAAAGTTTATTTTTCTAAAAAGTTGCAGTCTGAAAATGCATCAAGTACAAACTGGTATAGGCTTGTACAATCCTGAAACTAATTGGAGAAGTTGGAGAAGGGTTCTATATTTGTAATTCTTTTTATTTGGTATAATTTCATCAAGTTTTGTGCAAGATATTACAATTTTGGTGAGTGCTGGTCTAAACCCTACCTTGGGTTTCTAGAAACACAAAAAAAATCATATCTTTATTTTCCACTATCAAAAACTTATGAAAATTGGTAGAAAGTTCTATTTTATGGAGATATAAAAACCATTTTTGGCTGAAGACTTTAAATTTTTGCATGTGTGATGAATGAATGACAATGTGCTCTCATTTGCTTGGAAAACAGTCTAAAGCCTTAGGTTTTTTGTTGCTTTGATTAATCTATGCACTTTTGTTAATTGAAGGGTGAAGAATCATGGTAGTATGTTGTTAGAGGTCTGAAAAAGTCAAGAACCTCATGTTACATTCTATTTTCATTATTGAATTCCTTTATGTTGTAGTTTCAATGTCTCAAGGTGCACTTGGTTGCTTGGTGATTGAACACATATATGCGTTCCCTACTTGTGAATGGATGGAAAACCATTGAAGAGTGTTGTAGAAGGTCTTTAGAATCTAAAATTCATAAGGTTTCAAGCTACCCTATTTTTTGAGTGCCACTAGGCCATTATAGCTATGTTTCCCAGGTGAAATAGGTTACATTTTGTCATTGTTGGTGATGGATCATTGTTTCACTTGTACCAAGTTGGTTTAGTAGAGTCCTTCCTCTGCATCATTTTTGGTATTAGAGCCCAAATATTTGGGTGAGGAATTTTTGGGAAGTTTGTGGATTATTTTTGACAGGTTAAAGTGAAGAACCTAGATACCAAAAGACTAGGCTAGGGTAAAAGAAATAAGCCTAAGATGAGGTATCATGAAGACAAGAAGAAGCATTGAGAAGAAGTAAGGTGAAAGAGACTTTCTTGCAAAAGGAGAATGGAAGTGTTGAGGAGAATAGTTTGTGGAGACTCGAAGACTAAGAAGTTTCCAAGAGAGAAAAAAGTGATGAGAAACAAAGAAGTGAGATGAAGAAGAAAGATGAGAAGGTAAATAAAAAATATTCAGTAAGAGATAATAGGGCTGAGACAAGCTTTAGAAAAAATGAATAAATTTGAAGAAAGAATACAAAGTATAGTAACAAGTGTGTGGAGTTGGAACATCACCATTAATTTTTTTTTCAAGTGGCCAATAAAAGAAATTGCAGAAAGAAGAAAGAGGCAGCAATTGAGAAGAAAGATAAAAAAAAAGTAATCAAAATGATGGAAGAGCCAAATCCATCCAAGGAAGAGGAAAAAGATGAAGACTATGAGTCTATTGAGACTCCAAATTTTCTTTCTAAGAATATTTTTGAGTATGTGTTTACAGGTGAAACAAAATAAGCGGTGTAAGCAATGAACTAGTGGAATGATATATTGATTGAGGAAATCCAAATGATTGAAAAAGAAGCAAACAAAAGGATTCAAAAGAAGAAGATAATAAAAGATATTTTGTAGAAAACTATAAAGAAGCAAAAAAATCATGTTGGGAAGAAAATCAAAATTGTGAATATTTCCACTAAGGAACAAGTGGAAGAAATCCTTTTTCAAATTTGATTTATGGTTGGAAAAAGTGGAAGAACATTTGAGTAGGAGCATCAAATTTCCCCCCCTGGGGAGTATGATGCAGGGGCATGTAGGACCATTTAAGGTCATTTTGTGTCATATTGGATTATTTTGGGTGATTAGGTGCAAAGTTGTCAAATGTTGTCAATGTTGTAAAATGCAATTTTGCAAAATTGTCCTTGGAAGTTAGGAAGTAGTTTTGGGAAATTGAAATGAATTTAATGGAATAAATATGACATGTACACATGATCACCAAGGTTTGAGAAGGTTGGGGGAAGAATTAGAATGAAAGAATCTCATTTTGGCACTTTCTTTCCTTGCATTTTTTGTTGAAACAGTCAATAATCTTCATGGTACAAACTTTTTATGGTACAATATGGACATTAAATAATTTGGAAAGGTTTAATTTGTGTTCTAATATTGCAATTTTTTTGTTTGAATCAATTTCATTAATTTTTGAGTGAGTTATGGCAATTTCATTGAGGGCAGGTCTGTAAAGTTTATTTTTCTAAAAAAGTTGCAATCTGAAACACACATTGTATGAAATGGTACATTTTTGTAAAGTCATAAAACTAATTGGATTATTTGGAGAAGTTTTCTATATTTGAATGCTTTTTATTTGGTAGAATTTCATCAATTTTTGTGCAAGACATTGCAATTTTGGTGAGTGTGGGTCTAAACCCTACCTAGGGTTTCCAGAAACATAAAAAAAATCCTATCTTTATTTTCCACTATCAAAAGCTCATGAAAATTGGTAGAAAATTCTATTTTAGGGATATTTGAAAACCCTTTTTGTATCAATCCTTTAAATGTTTTTAGGTACGAGGAATGAATGATAGTGTGCTCTCATTTGCTTGGAAAATAGTCTAAAACCTTAAGTTCTTTGTTGCTTTGATTAATCTAGATGCTTTTTTTGTTAATGGAAGCGTGAATAATCATGGTGGTATGTTTTTAGAGGTCTGAAAAAGTCAAGAAACTCATGTTACATGCTATTTTCATTATTGAATGCCTTTATGTTGTACTATCAATGTCTTAAGGTGCACTAGGTTGCTTGGTAATTGAACACATCTATGCATTTCCTGCTTATGAATGGATGGAAAACCATTGAAGAGTGTTGTATAAGGTCTATAGAATCCAAAATTCACAAGTTTTCATGCTTCCCTCTTTTTTTAGTTCCATTAGGCCATTAGCTATGTTTCCAAGTTGAAATAGACCTTGCATTTTGTCATTGTTGGCAATGAATCATAGTTTCACTTGTGCCAAGTTGGTTTAGTAGAGTCCATCCTTTACATAAATTCCAAATTTAACCAACAATATTCCACTATAAATTTTCACCATCAAAAAGAGTAGAAACCCACCCTTAGGTTCTCCATAGAAATGACACCATTCTATTGGCATAAGTTGACGAGATGGCAAACTTACACAACACTATTCACAATTTTTTTTACCAACAAAAATGAAAGAAAACCACCCTTAAGTTATCCATGGAAATGGTGCCATTATGTTAGCTTAAGCTTATGGGATTCCAAAATTACTCAATATAATGCACTACTTCAAATCATTTGTTGCTAAGGTGTTTAAATTTTTCCAATTGCTTGACTCAAAAACTAGTAATTCTTCCCTAATAAAAATGTCATTTTATTGGGTCCCAAAACCACTAATCTAGTTCCTATAACCAAATATCACTCACAAGGATAGGGATGTTGTCATATAAGTAAAATAATTTCATCAATAGATTATGGAGGGTTGAATACCAACTCTACAAGAGTGGGTTATATCTCCTATAATTTGAGCTTAGCTTAGACTCAAGAGGGTATTCCTAAGGGTATACCTACATATCACACAAAATAAATAATAATATAATCATGAAAACCAAAACAAACTTGATGTATTGGTCCCAAATATTTTCATTGAACCAAGAAGAAACGATTGCCTCAAAACCCCTATATAGTTGATAACAATATATAATCATAACCCACATGAAATAAAGTCATTTGAGGATCATTGAAGATAGATCCCTATTTATATCATGAGGTTATGAATGTACAAAAAAATTACTCCTACTCCTACACTAGTGATTAATGTTTATTTTTATTGTTTGAGATTAGTGAGTGGTTCTAGACCAATGCCTATCTATTGGGCAGCAAATTCATAGTTTACTAAGAAGAGTAAAACATAAAAAATAAGAACATGGAGCTATGTATATGAATACAAAAATGATCACAAAATATTACAACAAAGCATACTTAGTAATCCAAATTTTTTTTGCATATATCCATACATAAAGTGAGAAAGATAATTACAAGCCTTCCAATGTTTTCATAATATTGTTACATTCATATAACCTAAAATTTAATTCATATAAACAAATTTGGCAAAGGAAAATTCTTATTTGTGACAAAGAAACCTTGCTAAACACATATTTCCATGGATACATCCTACAACAAAATCCCCTTATAGTATTAGTCTTCAATATCTATTTTATGAGTTTTCAATTCCTCAATAAACTTGATCTACCATCAATAGCTACCCTACAATATCATTTGCTTCTAGAGACCACTACCGAACCAACCCCTTCTAAAAGTGATTAAAATTTTTCATATATCAACTACTAGGAATCAAACCCTAATTTTTGTATTGTAGCACATTCAAAATACATAGATAAGTTTATTCTCACCTAAAATGAGTGTTGTAGATTGAAGGACCCAATAATTTATTCTTGGTAGCTAGGAAAAATCAAACCATAAATACTAGTAGTGGAGTAGGTCGATAATAAAACACACCATTAAGCCCCAAAAAATGATTAAAATAATCACCCGCACATTATCGAGGTTCAATAAAATGGAGCACTAAAATTTACAAACCCTAGACAACAAAACATGAAAGTTGTCAAGCATTAGGTTGTCGACCTATTAGATGCCAATGAACAAATAAATTAGTATATTCACCATTGAAAACCCAATAAGGCAATGATACATTAGGCATTGGGCATCAAATATCTAATGAACCATATATTGATGAACTATGAAGTAGAATACGATAACCCTTGATGCTCCAACAAGGTACTCCTCCACTGAATACATTGGGCCATTTTTGTAACACCCACCAATGGAGAATGGGAGGAAGAAGAATGCTAAAGCACTGAAAAGAAAAAAGAGGGGAAATGAGTACATTGAGAATTGGTCTTGTGACATGAAGCATTCGAAGGAGAGATAAGAAAAAAGAGAAATTTAAAAGTTTGAATTTAAAAAATATTAGAATAATTTTACACTAAAAGGAGAAGAGAAGCATCAGAGGTTGAGGATCGAGGAAACTCCTTAATGAATACCAAAGGAGTATGGAAGGATGACGAGGCATGATATCCTATAAAAGATGAATTAATCCTTTAGACTTTAAGAATTCGGGAAACACAAGAAGAGGGGATAAAAGAGGATGAATGGAGAAATCAATTTGAAAGGCCAAAGTTTGACACTTCAAGAACTTAGGCATTAGAATTGGGGATTCAAGGTTGGAAGGGAGAAATGAAAAAATATCAGAGAATTTGAAGGCTTGACAACTTGATAAAATAATACTTAGATGCATTTATAAATAAACATATTAGGGTGTTTAGGATCAAGGGAAAAGCACACTGGGATGAATAACATTGAAAGCTCAATGACCCAAGAAGAAAACACATCCAATAAATTACATTCTACAAATTGTTTTTCTGACCAAGGTACAAACATGGGGACTAGACATAACATCTAGAGGCACCATTAAAGCAACATGACCCATTTATAATTTCTCAAATTGTTTATAAAAAATAGGTCAAATTTAACTAACACACACAAAAAGGATGGGACTCAAGTGAAAAATGACATTATAGAATTGAGTTCAAATAAGTTCAATATTTCTCTTATTAAACCATTATCTAATAGCTCCTAAACTTGTCTATTGACCTCCTCATTCTCTAGATTTTTTATCCTACGAGTTGCCTTATTTTGTAAACTAGATCCCAATGTCAAATCCTCCAATGAATTATGCTTCTCAAAGGTGGTATCCCATTCGATAATTATTTAATTGGTATATTATCATATTCATCTAATCTATCAATTTCCAATGGAATTACTTGATCCTTTTCCTATTTACTAACCTTCATAGGCTCGAAAATGAAATCATAACATGCCCTCTCCTTCCTCATTTGCATTATAAATTAATTTTTAGAATTTATACACACTCTTGGATTTTAATATTCTTCCTCTTCTCTATCCTTAAATGGACTTAAGGTATATTATATTTTATTCTTTAATATTATATAGATGTCAGTCCTAACATTATGTGCAACTCTTGTACCATTATTTACAACTCCCTTATTATACTACTATAGTCAACCCTATAGGAATTTATGGTGAACTCTTCAACACTCAAACATCACTTGAAAGACAAAATAACTTCCACAAGAGAGAAATGACATAAATATTGTAATATAGAAAAGGGTATCCTAGCTCCTAAATGCAAAGAATCTAGGATGTAAGAGGGCCTTTTTCCAAGTTACATTAAGATGTAGATCAACAAGGTGAATAGATTTACTTTCAACCATGAAGGTGAGCAAACCAGACCTAGATCTACATCTAATTGAGGATTGGAATGAATTATAATTTATTTTTAATGATTATCCTAATGATCCTATATGCCATAATATGAAAAATACAAGATCCCAACAACTAAAAAACTAAAACATCTAGGTTCTGACAGATCTAGAAGGTGTAGATGACTATGTACCTACCCAAAAAAATTGTTCTTACTATTCCTACAAGGAATTAGTTTCCCAATGGTGAATGAGTCTTTGATAGGGTTTCCTACTCAACTTTTGGGGTCCTTTGGTGGTAAATTTGAGACTTCTATTTTCATTTGCAATTTTTTTGAAATGCTATCGGATAATTTTATAACTAAGTTTTTGTGGCTTGGAAAGATGTATGACAACAAATGAAACAATGGAAAAAATTTATTTAATCCTCTTTGACCTAAGGTCTACATATTCACAAAGAGAGGAAATGTTGGGCCATTTTAGGGGATTTCCTCAGTCAAACCCCATGTAATTTTTCCCACTTCCACAATGGAAAATGTCAATGGATAAATGATAATGGAAAGGAAGAAATGAAGAATAAAAAAATTGTTGCAACTTACTACCCTTCAATGGCTTCCTTGAAGGATTGAATTCATGCACATAGCCTCAATGATTTGTATCTTTCTTTGCTTGAACGTTTGAATGCTTTGGAGACCTACAACAAGGGTTAACCTTCACAAAACAATGATAACTTGATAACATGAACTCACATACTCTTTGACATGACATGACATTTGGATCATTAATCGATGCAATAAACTATGAAATGATGCTCTTGAAAATAATTCTTAATCATAATTTCTCTTCCAAATAATGTTCCAATTTCAAATGGTGAAAAGACTAGGTATTTATAGGTGTTTATCCATTTTATTGAAAATTAGATTCCAAAAGCTAACACTTCATATTTGAATTTTGGATGTTAAAATGCCACCAACAACATATTTAAATTAGGGTCTTGGCTAAGGAGGGGAACTCATTCACCCATGGGTGAATGGGTCTTGGCCCAAATTTCCAAGATACTCAAATTTAGGGGTAAATTAATGATCGGTTGTATTTATTCAATTCTTGTCCTCCTTCAAAAAATAGTAAAAATTAGGCTTTGGAATGCATAATTTGGAAAATTAGAAGCTTTATTACATCCAATAATTTAGGGGGACAAAAATAATGTGAAATTGTTAAGGTATAGAATTTTTGTACTACAAATATCATGTTATGATTAAGGATGCAAGAATTCCAAAATGAATATCACAACCACAATGAATATGGAAATTTACATATTGTGCCTTCTTATATAGGTAAGGTGAGGAATAGAATTAGACAAGATCATGACAAGTGTCTTAATGCTATCACATGAGAAAACTAAGTCATAACAACCTAGGACATAAGCATTGAATGAATGCCAACTAGATAAGATAAGTGAAAACTAATGCTTAACTTGAAATATTCCTTCCTAGGACCTAAGTGGACTTAACAGTGTAAATAGGACCTAGATAGGTAAAATACATATTTACACCAACACCCCCCCTTAAGTACAACTTAGGAAGTATTTATGCAAATGAAACAAAGATGGGTCCTAGATATGAGGCCATGTTAGGTACCCATGTACATACACAAGTGAAATATCTCACAAATAGAGAAAAGGAGAAAACCCACTAAGACAAAACTCCTCCCCAAAAGAGAAAAAAAATACAATAATGCTCTCCATGAAAATGAGAGGACAAACCCCATTCAAGGAAAAAGACCCCCTATCAGAGAGATGAAGAAGAGACCATTCATGCCCCCCTTATTTAAAATTTCCATCACAAATCCAATCAATCTCCCTCCATACAAAGGATGACTAGAGAGACTATACACCCCCCATAATGAGATAACCTCCTACAAATAAGAACTAGAAGCACACTTGTGGAGTAACATTGGAATCCTTAATTAGGTAAGAAAAGGAAAGATAATTATGATGCTAGAAACCATATTAGAGTCACTAAAGGACTCAAGTAAGAATCATGATAAAGCAACAAAAAACCTAAGGCCAAGGAACATTTGAAAACTCTTAAAATGGCACAACCCTAGAATCTATGAAGCAACAATTGATTGAAAAATTATCTGGAACTGAAATGAAGTGCAAAGATAAAAAAATTACACCCTCCCAATTGTAAAAACATCCAAGCAATCTCTAGAATGCCCTTTGGGGAAAGAACTGAAATAATAATATACCTAGGATAGGTATAAGAAAAAGTGCATAGATTGCAATGCAGAGCTCCTTAATACCTTTCTAGCATCGCAAGAATTGTGAAGATCAAGGATCATGGAAAGAGTTTATGAGCTTGAGATCCATAAAAAAAGATCTAAATTCAACTAGAAATAAATGCCACCAAACAATTGTTTTTCTAAAAATAACTTACATCACTTCAAAATTCACAAAACCATCTTTCCAACAATATTTTGTTTGAAAAATTTCACTTCTTGGATTGCAAGTTATAGCAATTTGAAAAAAATGGCCTATTTAAGCCTTTGGGGTACATAGTAAGCCCTTGGGGGCTAAAATTTTGGGTGCTCGATTTCCCATATGACCACTACCTGTAGGTTTTAAAAAAAAAAAAACTTGCCACCTAGTAGTGCCAGCATCGCTAGAGTGGGTAATTGGGGGATGTTGGGCCAAATTTTGTGCCCCCAAGGTATAGCCCCCCACTAAGGTAGGCCTGGGGGCTAAAGCCCACTATAACCAGGTGTTCCTTGTTTAAAAAGATAACTGATAGGGGAGGTGAATCAATTGTCACCAAATCAAAATATTGTATAAATGATTTATCAATAAATGCAGAAACTAAAAGTCACCACATAAACATAGTAACACCAGATTTACATGGTAAACCTAATGAGGGAAAAACTATAGTGAGGATTAACTCACACTATAGAGAATATCAAAATCAATTACAAAAGGGTCACTACTTGAAATAAGGCTCACTTCCTGAAATAAGGACTCACTATCCACAGGGCTACAACCTAGAGGGCTCACTACCACATAGATACAAAGAAGATGGCTCACTTCCAGAGTACCAAAGCTATGGCTTATCACCAAAAGTGAACTGATGAATTTCACCTTTCTTGTGTTGAATTTAGTTCCAGATGAAGCTCTATAAAGGTAGTACAATATATTAGTAATCACTCAATAGTTCTACATTGATTACACACTTATTATCTTCACTTGCTTTGCTTATTCTGATCTACTGTATTCACACCCTTTTCTGTCTCTATATCCTTCTTGCATAACCTCACATCTCTATATGTTCTAGAGAGATACATATGCATATATATATACATGTATACTACTCATTAATTAGGTTGGCCAAACATCCATAAAGTATTGCACACGTTAAGTCAGCCAAGATCTTCAAATATTTGAATAATAGTTTTTCACATAGTAGGAATTGGACCTAAATACCAACACACTGGACCACATATAATGGTCATCTTCAATGAGAAATAACTTCTGGTAAATGATTCATACATACAGTACTATATTGACATCAATGACAACCTACTGACATTAATGAAAACCATTTGATACAATCTTCAATGTTCAACAATCTCTCCCTTTGTCATTGATGAAAACACAAGATGTGAAAAACCAACAACAAAAACCTTTGTAAATCTTTTGATGAGCTGAAATTATTTTTAGTTTTCACATGCGTCCTTTCTCCCCCTTTGACATCAATGAAAAAAAAATCAAGTATACCGCATTTGAATGTTTTGACTACTCCACCTATCAAAATTATTCTTCATATTTTTTTTTTCCTTTGAATCTTTATCTCTTTATCTCGGTATCTCTCCCTTACTTCAAAAATTCTACAAAAAGGTTCTAAAAAATGATTCTTTACCTCAATCCTTCTAAAATATTTCCTTTTATTTTCCTTTTAGTTCTGGAAGAAATGTCTTCTAGGAATCCACTACCACCCTAATGAGTAGAAAAATACTATTGTTCTTTTCTATTGAATCAATTGTTTCTAGAAGAGTATTCAGAATAGCAATATTCAGTGCATTGTTCTCAGCATCCTCCAAGAGACTAGAAATTTGTTCCAATCTTAACTCAATTATCTCTTTGAATTTCCAAAAGATCTTCACAATACTATCCCTTTGTACCATAATGACTTCAAGATAAGATTGTAAAGAGTTGACCCTTTTCTTTTGTGTTTCATCGTTGTCATTAAGAACATCATATATTTTTCCAATAGAGTTCAATTCATGCTCAATAGTATCAATTTTTTTTTTGTACTTCCCAATAGAAGTAGGCCACCAAAGACAATACTTGTATACATTTTTTACACTCTTGATGTAGGTTTTAAGTTCATTTATGCTATCATTCAACCTCTTATGTGCATTTCAACATCTTTCTTCCATAGCCAATTGAATTTAATCTTTTTTTGTTGTTTCATCAAGTGACTATTCCCTTAATCTATCTTCAATATGCTCAACCAATGCTTCTGGTAAAATACTTGTTAATTCACTTAGATCAATATCGCGTCTGTAATCTCATCCTATTCATATGATGGTTGGGAAAACCATATATCTCCAGTCTTCTTCAATCCATCAGGTTGATCAAGAATCGTTAACACATTTTCTTTAGTAAAATATTCTTCGTCATCATCTGTTGATACCAGATCAAATGCTTCTACAATTTTTTCTTCCTTTTCATCTTCCTTTTTATCTATCTTCAACTTGTTTATTTCCAGAGGGGAACATGAACTAATTCTTCTCACTTTCCTCTTTTCAGAGGAGAATCCTGCCTCAGACATCATAACTAGACTAGAAACCACACCTGAATTCCATGCATTTATTTTGATTTCAAAATATTCTTTACTAACCTTTTCTTTTTCTACTAGATATAGTTCATATATCGGTAAACTTGCTTCCCAACATGTATAGCTAGCTTCCACATAACATTTTCTTTCAATGGTAGCAAATTCAGAAAATACATCATCAAGCATATAACTAGAGATCCAAAGTGAAAAGGATAATTTTCATTCTTTTTCATTGTTATATTTTCCATTAATTGATTTCTCAGCAACTCACACAAGTCAAAATCCTCCTTATTCTCAACCATTTGATGTGCAACATAAATGGGAATTGTTGAGGTAGAATCTTCCCTATTCCTGAAATAAATCTTATATGAGATGTCATATGCCACATAACCTATTACTGGGTCGATTATAGTGTAAATTATAAGTGCCCTTTGATCTCTTGTTACCCCAGTTAGGGCTTTGACCTCTTTGTTCTTTACAAACTTCTTGACTGGAGTGGGTCCATTATTGCATAATCTTGTTACTACTCTAATTGCATTAATAAGGTTTGTCAAAGATCATCTGATCACCTTGAATTCTTCTTAAAATAGCTCGAAAAAATGTCCACATTTGAAAAGTATGGAAATTCACTCCAAATTTCTAAACCCTTGTGCCCTAGATTCTTGACCATTTACATTTGCTCAACTAAAAGAGAAGTCTCAAGATTCCTAATATTTTCGTGATCAAATTCATCAATATGTAACTTACTCAATTTCTATAATTCGTTACTGCATGGATTAAATGTCACCATTTCCTTTCACTCCATTGCTTCAACCTTGTTCTTCGTACTTTCACTCGCTAACTCTTTTACTTCTCAGCTCTCTCACTTCAAAAATGAAAATGACTACTCAATCTTCCTTATTTAACTTATTGCTTTTAGTGTTTCATCGTAAAAGATAATGTATTGCTTGTGACATCATCATTTGTACATTAGTCTATTAGTTCCTCCTTCCACCAAAGCTGTCATCCATATTGTGAAATGCATTATAAGAAAAAAGGGCTCCACAAATCTTCTGTATTGCTTGTTTTCTACCATAATT
Source organism: Sequoiadendron giganteum (assembly GCA_007115665.2). Taxonomy (NCBI): domain Eukaryota; kingdom Viridiplantae; phylum Streptophyta; class Pinopsida; order Cupressales; family Cupressaceae; genus Sequoiadendron; species Sequoiadendron giganteum. The sequence goes on along the minus strand of CM021104.1, from coordinate 544,659,192 downwards.
TTCTTTATTGCCTTCAGAATGAAAAGTTTCATCACATGTCCTTGTGTTATCACATCACATCTCTTATACCAGGGGTTTGATAGATTTTTCTATGATTTCTCCCCTTGAAGCCATTATTGGATTCAGTTCATAGAAGGGGCATCTGCACCAGATGCATATACAGTATTATTTGATTTTTCCTTGTTCTCAAGTTCTTTCTTTCTCCAAATATTTTCCATTTCTTTCCTTCTTCCAAATTTACCCTGCATATAAACTTGTTCTTCTATTCTAGATTTAGTTTCTTCTAGGATTTTTTCTTATAAAATTTTGATAAATGTCCTAGTTTGTTGCAAGAGTGGCACACAAAAAATATTTGATCAAGATAGTTTGTATTCATCTTTGTCCTTCAATGGTTATCCTTGTGTCTAAAAATATTGCACATGTAACAATAACCTTGGAATGAATGAAATCTTCTACCATTATTGAATCTGTTCATCATTATAAGACTTCTACATTTGACAGATTTATGTCCAAACTTGTTGCACACATAGCATTGTCTAGAAAATAATCCAACATTCGACTTAATCTATTCTGATTCATCATACTTCTATATTTTTTTTCTCTATGTTTGAATTTATTACATGAGTAATAAAAGACATTAAAATATGGGTACCTTTGATCATTAGGTTGTCGACTGGCTATCCTTTTAGTATTGACCCTTCTATTCTTGCCTTGATAAGTATTGCCTTTCCTTTGACTATTCATTTTGTTGAAACTTGGATTAGTCTTTGAAATTTGTCCTTCTTCAAGTCCTAGACCACCTTTATCCTTTGCAGGGTTCTGAGATGAAATCAATTGATCAAGCAATCCTGAACTTATCTTGAATTTGTCTTCAAAACATGTTGTCTTTTCCAGATCAAATTTAAGAGCTACTACTTCTTGTTCAAGCTTGTCACATTTTTTATCTTTTTATTGATAATTTCTTTGCTTTGTCCAATTTATAATTTCAAATTCTCTTCCACTATTTGGCTTTCTTCAAGTTTCATCCTTAGATTTTTAGTAGTCTCCTTTACTTCTTTTAGTTCCTGATAAACTTCTTTATGCTTCAACTTAAATTTCTAGATCCAATTTATTAGTTTTTGAATACATTCACTAGCTTTTTTGACATTTTCTTTAAGATCTTCATTCTTAGACTCTAAGGTCTCTATTCTCAATTCTTCATCTAAGTCATATCCCTTCATCATTTAGTTCAACCTGCCAATATCTCCTTAAAGTTGTTAAACTTATTCCAAAGGACCTCAATCTGATACCAATTGTTGAATATGACAACTAAGAGGGGGGGTGAATCAATTTTCACCAAATTAAATGCCTTAACCATTTACTAGAACCAAATCAAAATACTGCATAAATCATTTATCAATAAATGAAGAAATTTAAAGTCATCACATAAACATAGTAAAACCATATTTACGTGGAAAACCCAATGAGTGAAAAACCATGGTGAGGATTAGTTCACACTATAGAGAATATCAAAACTGATTACAAAAGGCTCACTACCTGAAATAAGGCTCACTATTGTAAAATATTTTTGGATTCGATTGTGTGTTAATTTTTTGCATCAATGTTTCAGATCACACTCTGTGATCCATCATCAAGATGAAAATTAGAGCACAAGGATAAATAAGGCTCATTGCTTGAGATGAGGCTCACTACCTAAAATAAGGAATCACTATCTAGACTCACTTTCCACAAGGCTACAACCCAAAGGGCTCAATACCATAGAGATACAAAGAAGATGGCTAACTACCAGAGTACCAAAGTTATGGCTTATTGCCAAAATTGAACTGATTAATTACACCTTTCTTGTGTTGAATTTAGTTCCAAATGAAGCTCTATAAAGGTAGTACTATATATGAATAATTGCTCAATAGTTCTACTCTACTCATGCACTTATTGTCTTCACCTGCTTCACTTATTTTGATATGTTGTATTCACACCCTTTTCTATCTCTATATCCTTCTTGTATAACTTTACATCTCTATGTGTTACGAAGAGACACATATGCATATATATGTATCTTACTCATTAATTAGGTTGGCCAAACATCTATAAAGTATTGCACACACTAAGTTGGCCAAGATCTTCAACTATTTGAATCATAGTTTGTCACATAGTAGGAACCAAACCTAAAGACCAACACATCATACCACATATAATGGTCATCTTCAATGAGAAATAAATTATGGTAAATGAGTCATACATACAGTACTGTGTTGATGTCAATGACAACTTGTTGACATTAATGACAAACATTTGATGTAGTCTTCAATCTTCAACATTCCTCTGTGATTTAAACTATATTGTCAATGGACAATATTAAAAATAATTAACCTACAATTAAATGCAATCTTGTACCAGCAACAATGATGATGAAAAGATAGGCACAAATATGATAGGAAGTTATGTAGATTTGACCAGCTCATAGAAATTTATACGATCAACCAATCAAAATCTAATGAAGATGCTAAGAATATGCCAAATTATATCGACTATACATTGTAGATGTCGCCATACCATATGGTCTGTATTTCCAAGTATTGATCCATATGATCATATGGTCTAAAATTTTTGCCTCACACCCTAACTAAAAGTCTTAGATTTTGATGATTTGATAGTCAATCTTAGGTTCTCGGGCCTCTTGAAGGCAATGGAGAGGTTTGGTTTCACCCAAACTACTCTAAAAAATAAGCTACCTCCCCAAATTTATGGCAACTAAAAACCTCGTTCAAACCTTTGTAGATTGGTCAAAACATAATAAAATTTGATGAAATGAAAGCCAAACCTAACTTTCTCTAACATCCTAGATTCAACAATGAGATTCTTGAGACCCCAACTCACACCCAACAAATATTTCATACCAAGATCGGTCCCTTATATCTAGGAAGAAATCTACAACACTAAAGTTCTAATACCATGTAGGAGTTTATGGTGAATTCCTCAACACTCTAGGATCACATGCAAGAACAATGTAAATAGGACCTAGATAGGTAAAACACCTATTTACACCAACAAACCCAATAGAACATGAAATACATTCATCGGAATCAAATCACACATGACTCCATCCTTGTAATTATAAATCTAGTAATTAATTAAACACTCCTCACTTACCAAAATGTGATCTCCCTTTTTTTGAACACTTGGAATACAGAGAGGGGGGTGAATTAGTATTCCTTGAAATTCATTAACTTAAAAGTGCATTCAAATCATCTCATTAAACTTGTAGAAATGGAAAGAAACAATTAAAGAATCATCACAACAATCAACACAAGAAAACCATATTTACATGGAAAACCCTTGAAATGGAAAAACCACAGTGAGGATTAACTCACAATATATCATAACCGGTTACAACATATTACAGGAGGCTCACTACCAAAAGGGCTCACTACTTGGAGGACTAACTACCCATAAAATAGGAGAGATCAGTACCAAAGAAAAATCACTTCTTCTAGAATTATGAAAGATATAGAAGGGTATGTGCAGGATCATGATGGGCCAAAAAGTGGCGATATGTAAGCCATATGATGGCCCATGTGGCTGATGAATTTTTTTTTACCCAAAATTGATGAAACGAAAAGGGTTTTTAGAGGAGATTCTCAGCTTTCCACCAATATAAATTATGCTTTACTTTGAATTTAATAAATAATTATTATTTATTTTCTATTAGAATTACGAATAAAGTCCTGATTGATAGGCTGATTGAAAAATATCTATAACTTTCAAATTGTATCACATTTTTTGAATCCGAAACATGCCTCGCATTCTATGCTTTGCATACTATAGGATTAAAAAAAATAAAATTGAATTTCATGAATTTTTGACCAAGTTAAGGTGGTTAGACAGACACGCTTTTATATTTTTTAAAAGTTGTAATAAAAAATTCATAATTAAATATTTACTTGGAAAAATATTATAATTTTATTGTGGTTAGGGTGGTCAGACAGACACCTACTTCTTATTTTTACCCTAAAATTTAAATACTGCATTGAAATTTCAAATTTTCACCAAATAGATTTTTTTTTTAAATAAAGGTCTAGTAGTTTAGAAACTACGTTCAATTTTCTACAGATTCTATTTTTACATTTTTTTTGAAATAATATAGATAACTTATTCAAATTTTTACGTCAAGTTGTCTAACTCTGATTTTTTATCTTTTTATTGCCACTTAAGGGCCTGTTTTTTTCATGATGATCCTGCACATACCCAGAAAAGAGTTGTTCATTGCCAAATTTTGAACTACTAACAATGCATTTACAATATGTTGAAGAAACAGTTCCAATTAGTCTCAATAAACTAACTTTACACACTTCATACTTAACCACTAACACCTTTCACACTTCACACTTTTTCTCATCTACATCTACATCATCATCACTTCACATACTCATACTTCACACTGAATTGACCTTCTATATATATGTATATATTCTACACACTCATATCATCAATTAGGTCAACCTAATTAGATGAAACATGTGACACCATAACTTATCGGCTCAAAACTCCATCATACATACCTTGCAGAAGAAACCAAAACATGTTCTTCATCAAAAAAGGCCAGCATGAAATGTAATTACTCCTATGAATCTGCTTCATACTTAACTTAATACTACACGACCTCAAAATCCTTAGGTCAACACCACACAACAAAATTGGTGAAGCAACAACTGGATGAACCAACTATTCATTCACAACTTGACACACAAACCACCAAACCACTTGAAACTCAAAGCTCCTACTTATCTAACATCTTCAAGAGCTTCCTAAAATATGCAAAGCATAATGATCATCTGTGGTGGAATGTAGAGTATTCCAACATGCACTCTACACCTATAACTCTTCCTCTACTAATCCTGATACTATGTCATCAATATCTTCAGCCATAGAAGACTTAGAGGACCTAAAACTTTGGATATACACAACTTCAATGGGTCATCCCACAATAATGGGTTACACTTTTTGGCCAAACTTGACACTAAAATCAACATTTTCAGAAAAAAACTTCACTTTTTGACACCTATAGTAGGTAAACTATTAGGAATTTGAAAATGGTATAAACCAGTGATTTGTGAGATTTTTTCTATAGATTTCAAATACCATTTTAAAAATAAAATAAAAATAAAATTGTAATTTTTTTGCGTCTCCTTTGATAACTAGCTTTTAATAGTAAACATCATTTTTTAAAAGTGATGTGTACTTCGGCACACATAATTTTTTTTCTATGAAGCATAAAATTTTGATTCTTTTTAATTTAGGTTGGTAACACTTGAATCTAGTGCTTTCATTTTGTTTCATAACATTTTGTTGAATAATTTTCTTCTAATTAAGTTTTGAAGTCAAACCAATTACAATTTAGACATAGGTGCATTTCAGCTTGCATTACTTTTTTTGTTGGAACCAGGACACCAATACCTAGTGCATACATATTTTTCAAATTTTTTTTCTCAAATTTAATATTTTTCCACAATGATTTTTCATTGAACTTGATGTTCGGTGAAAAACCTATGTTCAGTAAAACAAAAAAATAAAATAAAAAACGAAAACAAAATATATTAAATTTATAGTTGTTGGAAGGAAAATTTTGAGCACTACACTCCATCAACTTGGTTTATCAAATTGACTCCATGTGCACCTCCTTCTCGGGCTTTGATAGTAAAAAAATTGCATGAAATTTGAGATGGTGGAGGGGAAAGAAAAAAAGGGGGGGTTCATTAGAACACCCCTTCTAATGAAGGGGGTTCGAATGAAGGGCGCCCCCTTCATTAGAAGGGCTGGTTCAAATTAACCCCCTCTATTCTGCTAAACTTTTCCATGCAATTTTCCTCTAAAATAGCCTTCGAATGAAGGCTCAAGGAAAACACATTTAAAAGGTCATTTTTTTCAATTTTTTTTTTTTTTTATAAGTTGATTTATTAATATTAGCATTTTTTGTTTTTTATTTTTAGGAAGTTTGTGTTTTTTAATATTTTTAATTGTTTTTTTTTCTAATTTTTCTATTATGATTAAAAGTATGTGAATTTTTTTAATTAATAAATTTAGTATTTTTTTCTATATAAGCAAGAAAAAATATAGAAATTGTCAAGGATATTTTGGTTTTATAGGGTATGCTTTGGAGGAGAATATATGAAGAATTGTGAAAAATATTTTTTTTCTATTGGAGGAGAAGATCTGAGGAATTGCCAAGCGATATTTTACAAAGGAGATGAGAAACAAAAGAACAAGACAAAAGAAGAGTCAATGAAAGAATTCAACATAAGAGGCACAAAGATTACGTGAAGAAAGCTTGCAAAGATATCGTAGACAAAAACAAGGTATGCCAAACTTGAGCCTTTGCCTTGATATTATTATTTATGTATCCCTTTAGCCTTCCATTTTATATTTCTATTGAAGAATTATGTAGGAGCATTAATTTATTTCTTTTGATCAACATAAAATTTCCTATCTCAAAATTATTTAGTTTCATGTACTCCGTGTAGAAATTTAAGAGTGATAATAACTTAACTTACACTAGATTAAATATTATAACCTTAATTTTCTTTCTTTAAACTAACATGCATTTCGCTTCATTAGCCCCACACTTGAAAGATGAAATAAATACCAAAATCCTTTAATAGAAGACAAAAAAAGTGAATAGATACTAAGCATTGTTAACGAAAATCACAAGTGTCACATCATGAAAAATTTGATGGTAAAATTGATGAGAATAGAACAAAAGAGATAATTAACTATCTACAAAATTAACTATTGGCAAGCCATAGAAGGGGATGTAATTGGAATCTATCCAAAGAATACAAGAATCCAAGGAATTTTACAGTTGATAGAGAGAAACAACAACTTTCCAATCTTACAAAAATTTAAGGTCTTCTCCATGATGGTTGTGTCCTCATTCTCCCTTAATCAACTTTCCTTTGTGTCATTTAGTTATTAAGCTATGTCTGATCTAATCAAGAATGGAGTAAGATTTCAATCTCTCTTGTAACATTTTAATGTTGTTGGCATTGTTCTTTATGGGGGCTCTACTAACTTTAATTACCCTCCTTAGAATAGCTTTGATCCATCAAATCACTAATATATTTGACTCCAATTTTGACGAACGTTTGTTGGAATATCGACAATCTATTGTTGGAATACTGACGAATCACTGAAGTATTTTTTGTCACTCAATTTTCGTTGCTTTCCAGACTAGCTTTAAAATGTCGAAATCACGACTCAATTTTGTTAGACTATCGACGACAATTTCATCGATCTAGCAACAAACAATAGCCAGAACACAAGTGGCATGCCTTTGCCAAAGCATCAGATCAACAATAGAAGTTCATCATAATTACGACGCAAGTTTCATCGGACTTATTACAAATATTAGTGAGAGATCAAGACTGTTACAACAACCAAATTTCCTGAGAGGATATATCGGGAGGACTGGCCTATGGTCTTAGTGATGAAGTTTCATCGGTGAGATACTCATCTTGTCTCATTAATGAAGCACGAGGGAAGCATATCGGCAAGACATATACCATCAGAGTAAGTTTTGAATGTCTACCCAACCCGTTATGTCAAACTGATAAGATTACATCGACAGGAGTCTTGGTGACATAGTTGAGATCGAAAGAACAACGACAAGAGTTTGTTGAAATTGCGATGAAATAGGTAAGTCATTACGATGAAATTTTTGTTGGATGTATTGCAAATTTGTTGGATGCTTTTGGAGGTTTGTCAAAAATTTGACAAAACAATGCAACTTTTTTTTAAAAAAACTATTCGTTCAAATGTAGGCATATCGGTGAAAGATCAAGACTATTATAGTGATTGAAATTGCCTAAGAAGATATATTGGGAAGACTGGCCTGTGGTCTCAGCAATGAAGTTTCATCGGCGAGATACTCATCTTGTCTCATCGATGAAGCACGATGAAACAATATCGGCAAGACATATACCATCAAAGTAAGTTCTGAATGTCTACCCAACTTGCTATGTCACGCTGATAAGGTTACATTGGCAGGAGTCTTGGTGACATACTTGAGATCGAAAGAATAATCATCGGGGAGACTCACCACGTCAGGGAAACTACAAAATATCCTAGTGATACATGATCTCTTGTCGATGAAGATACAAATGGATAGAAATAATTATCGGGGTGACTCTGGGCGATATTTAAAAGTAGTAGGAGGCTCCAAAGTGCATCCATAGGGATAATGACATGACATAAGGATAGGTCAATCAAAGAGAGAAAGTTGATGTGCCAAGACCATGAGCATTTAAAAGGGGTAGTAAAAGACAAGATGGATTGTCATCAATCTCAGATATAAGGATAGATTGGAAGAATTCATTATGAAAATTTAGATCAAAATATGCTTAACCCTGTTTTGACAAATGCAATGACATTAGTGTTAAGAGTTAAGAGGCCATTCAACTTTTCATTTCAATAAATTATTGTATGCATTGAGTAAGTGTTTACAAGGAAGAAAAAGGACAGTCATATGACTATTTAAAAAATATGAAACAACATGTTAGTTGTTGTGTTTAATTAGGCTTACAGAGGCAGGGATTTATCATTTTTTGCATACATCTGTAGTCCAAGCTCTAGGTCTGCCTTATTTGGTTACTATGTATGAGAAATGAGAAATTAATAATTGTGGAATATGGAGGCTATGGATGATATTATGATGGCCACATTTGATGTTGATGATCAACAATTGTAGCAAAATATAAAACCTATGATGAGTCATGAGATCAAGGGGACTATCATGGACAGTGAATGACGAATCATAGATGTTAAGAAAAAAAATATTCACCATAGAGCACATGAAGAATAGACTTTATGATGCTATAGGAAGGTTTACTATCATAAAGAATGCATTCTCAAATTTTAAAAGATAGTCATACCAATGTGTAAGGATAATCACTTCAGCAATGAAAGATATAAGGACATGTGCTAGAGGAATGATAGCTAAATAGTGGATTGAGCATAGAGATGGTAAAACTTAAAATTATAATGTTGTTTTGACATCAAAGCAAGAGAAGAAGGTTACTGTCAAGTGAAGTACAATTGCATGGCTGCCATCAAGAGTAAAATCAGATCCATTAGTGATAGTGAAAAGATTTTGATAGTAGTCTTGATGAATATCACAGTGCCCTTTACTTCATATCAAAATGACAGACTATACTAAGGCAGTGGTATGAAACTTTGTTGAAGATAATCAACTACGATGAAGAGGGAAATCAATATATAATGATGGTCTGAGCACTATGATAGACAAGTCTGGAGGCCAAAGTCAAGCCAAATGAAAAAATCTTAAATAAGCTCTGAAGACAAATTTTGATAATGGAAAGTAGAAAGCACAATATTCAAAGGACAATGTAAGACTCAAAGATGGATAGATAGTATAAGTTTGTGAGAGTTCCTTCAAGAGTGTAATAGTGATGAGGTATTGAAGGCTAAAGTTTTTGCAAATGTACAAAGATTTACTAAATGGAATATCAGTTGTTTTGTTTCCCATTCTCATGGTCAAGGAAGTGCTGACACAGTAACACATAGTTCATCATGGTAATTACAGAGAGGTTGAAGATACTATTGCAAAAAATCAGAGGTATGAAAAAATAGTGAAGTAACATAAAGTTGAGAAAGAGAAGATTGAGACATTCATATGAAGGAAAACCATCAAAGAAAGGTTTTAATCAAGACATAGTCATCCTTTGATAAGTTGAAAGAAAGTCATGAATATAAGAGGATAGTTTGCAAGATAGTCATATACATTGTAAAGGACAATGAATAAGGTTTTAAATTTTTACTCAAAGAGCAACTGGTAACCTAATTCTAATATCTGAACTCCATTACAAAAAAAATTATTGAAAAAGGAAAGTACTGTGCAGTTGAATAGAAAACACTCATCTTACAAATTTGCACAGCAAGCACAACCTACAAATTGGATTCTATTTTTTCTAAAAAAGAAAAAATAAAACTAGTGAATATTAAACTACACACTAGAATCTAATTTTATGGAAAATGAGCAATTTGGTGAGAAAAAGTACCTATAGTGCATCTTGGATACTCTCTGGAAATTCAATAGAAAAATACAGAATGTTATCCTGGATACTTAGCTCTTAGATAGTCAATAAAACAATATGAGCATGATTATGATCTGTTTTACCTGGTCCCACTCTTGATCTCCATGTTTGAGAGCCTTCTCTTTAAGACCCCATGAATCCACTTTGATCCATTGCTTCCAAAAGAGATATTAATGTGTAAACAAGGAGCCACATTTAGACAAACTGGTTGTTGACTTCTTCTAAGGAATTTAGAGACTACAAAAAGAAGATACCTAATGGGGATCATGTGGGCTTCCTAGAGAAAGCACTGCAATATGGTCTTGAGAAACAATGAAAAACTTTGGATTAGCTTCACAGTAAATCCTAACAGCATGACATTGAGGCTCCTCTTCATTAAGTTGATGGTATGAAGAACCAGATCCATATCCTCCTTGAGATACATATCATATTCAATAGAAAAATACAGTGAGACAAACAATCTGAATTGTGAGATAAAGCCTCCAAACCCTCTTTGGAAACATGACTTTTACAAGATAATTAAAATTTTAAATTTAAGTAATACCCAAGAAAAATAATTCCATACAATGCAGCCACACATGAAACTTATAGATGGGACTGATCTTCCACTTTTGACTCTCCTTCTTATTCCATTTGAAGAGGACAACCTCTACCCCTTGATTCAGCTATGTAAGTTTAGCATTAACAAATAAAAATATTTTTAGCACAAGAAACAATCCTCACCCATCTAAACAAGCACCTGTAAGACAAGCCCAAAAATATAAGTTTATCACATTCAAGTAAAGATTAAATCCTTATAATCAATCACAACAACTAGAAAGTATTAATTGGACCAGTAAGAAGAATCAAATAATTAGGGTTGGGAACTATATAAACAACTACTATCACAACTATTGAAACATGCTCAGGTACTAGTCCTCTCCCCTAGATTAAATTAAGGAAAACATTATTGTAAACACAATATGTATAGAAGAATATGAATGTAAAAGAAAATGGATATTAGCAAAACATAAATGTAAATAAAAGTAGTGTGAGCAAAAAATGAATTTTCATTGGTCTTGAACAAATAAAATCATACCCAATTAACATTAAGTTATACTAACCTTGTACTCATTGCCATTGTCAATCTTGAATGTTACTTTGATGCGTTCTGCAGAAACTCTCTGGCCATGAGGCAAGAGAAGGCGAGAAAACCAAGTGTATATTGATGACTTCTTGATAATAAAAAAGAAACAAGCAACCTGTCAAACCTATTAGAAAAAAATAATCTTATGAGTTGATTTTATTTGTTTTACTGGCTAATGGATAGTGGACCAAGTTCTCTTGAATTGAGATACTACTAAGATGTGTTGACTGGTGATTTTAGACTACCGATATTTTTCTTCAATCTCTATAAGTTACTTTTGTCTTAAATATATTTAGGATAACTCTGCAAAAATATTCCCTGATCTCTTAGAAATTATGCAGATTATTTTTTTAATACTTCTCCATTTTGATATTTTCTTTTAAAAATTCATAGAAAGATATGTAATTCCATATTTGAAACTTACATATTTTAATTTTACTAGTTCTATTTTTATAGGATATGATTCCAACAATTGTGAAACACATTGGCAATATGTTGGATGAATGAAGAAAACTATACAATTGGCAGGTGTAAAGCCAAATTACTTAACTCTTTCCAGCATCCTTCTTGCCTTTTCTAAAACATGTGCTTTGGAACAGGGCATGAAAATCCATCTAAGTATAATGAAAAGGAGATTTTTGTCAGATATTATATTACAGTAAGTTGAATGAATGTAAGTAGAGAAATTTTTGCATACCTGCAAATGGTACAAAATTTCATGGTTAAGTGGAAGCCTCCCATCAACAACAAGATCCAAATATCCATGTATCTATCTCAATCGAGCCTCTAAACCCTTCAGAGCTGTCAAATTTTCCACTAACCTGTTATGCACAAAAGTCAAAAAGTCAAATTTTAGAGACCACTAAAAACAAAAGAAATAGAGTTTTGAAACCAAATCTACACACAACACAATGTTCATAGTGAAAATTTATCACTTTATTTCATCTTTGCATATTGGTTTGGTGCTTCAAACGATGCATTTCTTATATTGAAAAGTGCATTACCTTATTGAGCTTCTCTTTTTTTTTCGAGAATAGTTTAATATTCTCTACTTAATAGGGCCAACCATGTGAAGGTGGAAGCTCATTTGGTCCTTCCCCCCCCTCACATCACTCTGAATTATCCATACCCGATCATATAACACTAATCATTCATTCATTCATTCATCCTACATTAATAACATAGAACATTCATTCATTAACATATAACATTCATTCATCCATTAATAACATATAATGTTCATTCATTCATCCATTAATAACATATAACATTCATTCATTAACATATAACATTCATTCATTAACATGTAACATTCATTTTTTTAGTTTTTACATATAATAAAAAATATGGTTGTCATAATATGATTACAATCACTTTTTTTTTGTTTCTTTTTTGCAGCTAAAAAAATTTGAAGTGGAGTATCATTTTCTAAATCATCTGCCCCCCCTTCAGTTGTTCTAAGCTTTGCTCATGATATTAATGTATGCCTAGTCATGTACTCATAATGTGGATGTCGTTGCAAGGGGGGGTCTGCTGCAATAGAAAAGAAATGTTAAATTGATATTTTTTATTATTATTTTTACAAGTATTTCATTAATTAAAAGAACTTTAGAGTGGTGCTCTTTACCTGATGGGGCCACATCATGTCCCTGATATTGTCTTATAGCCTCATGCTCAACATGTTGAACACCCTCTAAATCCTGATCTGGAGTTGAAACATGAAAGATTACATTAATTAATAAACCAATTGCAATTAAATATGATTAAGAGAACATTAGAGTGGTCCTCTTTACGTGATGGGGCCACATCATGTTCTTGATCTTGTCTAGCCTGATCATGCTCAACATGTTGATCATACTCTACATTCTCTAAAGTTGAAACATGAAAGGTTACATTAATTAATACACCAAATGCAATTAAAGATGTCTAATTGTATTAATCCATACCATGTTTTGTATAGCACACGAATACATCTAGTACTGGGATGCACACCATGGCCTTCATCTGCAGGTTGTGCTCCACCCTCACCAGGTTGCATTCCAATGTCATGTGTAGTATTATCATTGCTTGTCTATTTAAAACAAATAGGCACATTATTACTTTATGGTGGAAATTGATATTGAATAGATTGCACAAGTATTCAATTTTAAATAAACTTTATTGAGTTTATTTATCTACGTGTTGGATGAAGTGGAAGATTGTGTTTGCCCAGTCAAGACTCTTAGGAGTTCAACTAAGGCTCCATAGCCTTGCTAGAAGGAAATCTTCAGGTCCTCTTTTGTGGGCACTCTAGTGAATTCAAAGCCTTGCATTTTTGCATAAGATGATGAATTTTGCTTCTATGGTGTGATAAAATCAAAATTGTTTGCAATTTATTATTTGGATGCAATATTTCATTTATTGATACTTACAATTCGTGTGGATAATTTCATATAACCACCAAAGCCAAGTTTGTGCTGCCCATATTTTTCTAGTCTTGCCTTTGTTACCTTTGATGTGTCGAGCAGCCTATGAAAAGTTTGAAATATGTTAGATTATGTAAAAAGAAAGAGTAATCAGTATATAATTACATTGTTGATAGTATCACATACCTTCCTTGGCTCGGTGGTGTCTTTCCTCTTTTGTTTTCAGCCTTCTCCTTTCCATCCGACACTAGGTCCTTCCACTCCCTCTCTGAAATCATGGGGGGACGCTCGCACTTTATGTTCTTCTCTAAATGTGACCTATATTGGTCCCTCACATACTTTAGATAGGTACCAAATTTCTTAAGGACCTTGGTTAGGTTGAATGTTTTATCACCAAACAACACAACTAAATGGTTAATGAGCTCATCTTTTAAATCTTGATTTTGGGCATTCCACCATGTACGTATGGTGGGCCTGAAGAGCTCCAATGCAATATCACTTAGATGTTCATTAAAAACATCATTTCCTGCAAAATGATCATGGGATCATTAGTCTAAAAAGAGTGATCAATAAGTAAAGTGCAATTGGATTATATATAATAATAATAAAAACATTTTAAAGTACCTTCTTTATCTTTATTGGAACGAAATCCTCGATCACCAAAAATGTGACTGAAAATGTTCCCATAAGAGTAATATAGGAAGATCTAGGAAATGTTGCTAAAACATCACCAGTACTAGTGGCCTCTACATCCCTAGGTACATGTCTTGACATATGTTCTGGCATGTGTTCGCTGTCAGAGGGTGCCCTATCAGATGCCTGCATGGTATGTGTTGCTGAAATTTCAGTCGACAATATAGGCACGGATGATGGGGTCAGATGATGTGATGTATGCATAGGAAGATTAGGATGGAAACTTGTACCAACCCCTACTCCTCGGGCAGCACCTGCAGTACCCTGATCATGACCAACAACATCATGAGGAAGCAAAAAATCCTGTAAAAACAACACATATTTTAGTTCATGACATAAAAGATTACAAAATATAAAACCACGAATGAACTTATGTTATAATTAAAGACCTCATGACAACTTACTTACAATTTTTGTGCTCTCTCAGTCAATATTTTAACCCTCTCTCTTATCTCATCTATTTTAGGCACTATGTATAGCAACTGGAGGATTTCTTCATTGCATTTTTTTGGGTCTTCCTTATCATATCAAGAGGGTTTGTTGAATATGTGATGTCATCATCACATAATAGTGACTCCACCTCCCTATGAATTCTCTCCTCTACTACTGGTTCCTTTCCTCGATTAGCCAACTACAACAAGAATATTAAAAACATTATCAAAATTAATCCAATAAACTCATGAAAAAAACATAATAATAATTTTTTTTTCTCGTATCTAGTTTGTACAATTACAATGAGGTACACTTGTCGGGTAGAAGTGTCTGAATATGGATTGCGATATGAGATCTAGGCCAAAGCCTTCCCCGTATGATCAATGTGCCACTGTGACAAAAATTACATATTAAAAAACATTACCGAAATGAAACCAATAGACTTACGAAAAAATATAAAAATAAAATGGTATATTGGAGTCATTAATTGGAGGTTGGGTAAAATGGTATATAGTACATACCACCCCCATAGAAACTATGTTTGTATCTAAGTGATTCAAATTGTAATTGATTAGCAACTCTTCCCCTATAGTTATTGATTTTATTGCACATACAAATACATGGTTTCCCTCGTGCGCCTCGAATATGCAATTAGGTTGCTTATTTGTTGACCTAGGTCATGTACTATTTATAAACCCTGCAATATTACCTGATGCCTTTTCCCTTCCGTCAATGTACATAGCCACTCCTTTAGTTTGATCCTTATATTTTAGTTGTATATAATTTGCTGTCAATGCATACCTATGCATACTTTGTGTATATCGAACCAACTGCATCCAATCTTTGTAACTGTAATAGGGTCTGACATACTCCATCAATTTAGTAACTTTGTCATAACAAACCTTTATGTCATCCATGCAAAATAGGCCCAAACCATGTAATGATGATGGTGCTATGTGATATATCCTCTCGTTGACACAAAAATCAGTGTTTATTGGAGGAAGTTCCTTGGGTACCCATTATTTCCATACATGTTTGTACCTCAAGGGAACCTCAATGTCACCTATGCTCTCATCATCATAAGAACATGACCCCTCTTTAGCAACAAAAAATTCCACGCATTTACAGAATTTTCTTCTAATCTTTTGACCTCTAGTTGATCTCCCTCTTTTAGACCTACTACATGTCTCACTTTCCTCTTCTCTTCCTGAATTTCCCTCACTCGACGAAGACAGATCTGACAAATACCTATTTGGTGGTACCTGTACTCATAAGGATGTTGGATGAAATTATTTCATGGTGATGCGATCCCAAGGTGACATTATGATTAATCTATCATTTCATCACTAGAATTTGATAGGTTATAAGGTAATCAAGTCTTGATAGATGCAAGTTATTGTTACTACCGTCCAAATGTGTTCATCACAAATTAAATATACTTAATATTTTTACTCCCAAACTTTGTAACAAGTGTTAAATGTGACTATGGTCCACCGGTTACACAACCAAGGCCTCAGATGTATTATCTAATTGTAATCAAAGGACTTTTTCTCTTCATTCAAGTAAATAAACTTGAAGGGAAACACCTACATGACTAAAAATAGCAGCAAATTTATATTTAATTTCCATATGTCTAAGTGGTTAATGGGGAGGGAGTGTGAACTAGGCCTGGTTAAGTCATCGCAAGTTTATGCTTTGGCAATAAAAATTGTTTAAGTCATCTTAAATCTTCCTATGTCTAATTGCTAGGAGACTTTTGGTATATTTTAAGGTAGGATGAGTGGTCGCATCAATGTTCTAGTTCTCTATGAAAAGGTTTCAACATCTTCAAATAGTGAAAGTTAGTGCTCATAGTCATTTGAAACAACATTTTGATTATCTATGATGGTAGGATTTGATAACTTAAAAGAATTGGCTACCCAACAAACTTAAAGTTAATAGAAAATTTTTTAGTTTAAGGGGTTAGCACTTTGTTTCATCTTTGCATATTGGTTTGATTCTTCAAATGATGCATTTATTATCCCACTTATATCATAGTGTATTCCCATCCCATTGCAATTTTTGCAATTGTTGGAGAAGTTGATACCAAAATTTCATATCAAATACCACGTTCTTGAAGCAATTTTATGCGTTTTTACTATTTTTCTGAAGTTCTTTTGTGTTATATGGATTTGTACAAGCTTGAAATGCTCTGATATCATTGGTGTAGATAAATATATGTGTTACCTTTCATTTTCATTTGTTTTGAAGTGCTCAATCACTATTTTGTGGAAGAAAACAATCAAATACAGGGACTGCCGTGTTTTGCCTATGTAAGGGTTTGAGGGCTAAATAGAAATGACATCCACCAATCCACCCACTGTATTGGAATTGTAACTCAGTGGATTGGTGTACAACATGGCATGATAGAGGTTCATTGCATTTAGGGGTCTGTTAAAGCAAGAAACTTGGCATTGAATTGATGCCCTAGGGCTGACAGGGGCAATTTTCTTGTGAATTTGTGGTTGTTAAGTCAGGGTTTATCAATTTCATGGATATCTTGGTAGAGTCATGGTGATACTATTTGATGGTCCAGTCTCTACTTAGAAACAAAAATATCTCTAACAACTCTAAGAGCTATAATGAGATGGCATTAAAGGAACCTTCATATGAAGGATCTTCTAATGAAGGACCTTTGAATTAAGGTCTTCATTTGAAGGTCCTTCATGCAAAGGTTCCTTTTATAAAGCATTTTGGACATGAAATATTTAAAATAAAAAATACCTTCATTTGAAAGTATTGACATGGCATCATTTTTGAATGAAGGTTCTTCATTCAAAGGTCATGATGACATCACCTTGAAATAAAGGTTCTTCATTCAACTGGTATTTTATAATTTTGAATGTGTGATAATAATTTAGGGTTAAAAATAAATCCATTTGAGCCTTTTATAAATGAAAAGAAATTTGATGCAATCATATGTCTTGTCAAAGTTTTAATTTAATAGTAAGGGCATCATGAGTAGTTTGTTGGGACCATTCAACAATCTCCAATGCATGCATTGAATTGTCTAGAATGTATCTACTATCAAGAAAGCCAGTTTTTTTACCTGTATGACTATATCTCAAGCAATAGGTTTAATTGTGATGGCAGTGATATTGACAAAGATTTTGTAATCTAGGTGTTGAGAAGCATAATTGGCCACCATCCTAGGAAATATTCTTCATTCTCACTTTTAGGTGCTAAAATTTAACAATACCTTGATTGATGAAAGAGTCCAAAGAGACTTTCTCCATGGTATCCAAGTACACATAGCCCCAGTCTTCTCTTAAACAGTTGGACATGATTTAAAGAAATTAGCTAGGAATTATTCATTTAACCTAAGGTTTTCTCATAATTCCATCATTGGAAAAGTATGATAAAATTATTCTATTATGAAGAATTGGTCTATGTGCCTCTAGTAATCACTATAAATGTTTGTAAGGATAAAATGACTAATTGCATCAGGTAGGAGAGAATCAAATTTGAGTTCTTCAAAGATTATATTCCTCTATTCATAATTTTTAAGGGTTGTGTGTGGAGGAGGTTATCACTACCAAGAAGGGAGGAGACCTTTCCTTGCATATGTTTGTGGTGGAGGTATTAAAAAATAATTTTATGCCTCTATTTCCATTCATTAGATCTAGCTTAGCCTAGCATATAGTTGGACTCCTTTGTCCCTATAAAATTCCATTTGTTTGAGTTTATGTTATGTAAACGTAATTCCATGCTATGTTGAAATATAAGAGGTGGAGGAGGCCAAAAGGAAATAACCCTTTTTTAGTTGTACCTTCAATTTTTTATTATTGTTTTATTTTTTTAGAAACTTTGTGGACATAAGATTTGCGGTAGGTCGTACAACAAAGAATAACATGTTCCCACCAACAACCAAGATGTGCACCATAGATTATGGGAGTTTTTCCAAGACCTTAGGCTAGTCGATAAAAATGTGAAAGACTCAGCTATTTTATTTTTTGTCTTATCTTATACCATTTTACAAGAATGGGGGTGCCAATGTATGAGAAGATTTTTGGAAACTAGGCATGAAAATTGTAGGTTAAAGAGAATGGGGGTGCCAAACGTACAATACTCATTGTCCCCTAGTCATCAATTTTCCTTGAGTTCCCTCAACCTCATCCTCAGCGCTAGTATTGACCTTGTTTTCACTCCTCCATACTCTTCCTCGACACTGGTATTGACCTTGTTTTCAATCCTATAAAATCTTCATCGATGTTGGTATTGACCTTTTTTTCACTCCTCCAAACTTCACTTCTCCAATTTCATGAGCTACAACCTGGTTTCGTTAGGTTTTAGAGTATGTTAATTAAATTTAAAATTATGGCGCCATTTAGAGTAGTGAATATAAAGCAAGCCAAGCCTATTATAGTCATGAGGGAAATAATAAAACTCCTAGGATACTTTGTGAAACCATTTTCCTTGGTTAAAGGGAGGCCATAAAATATACCTTTGTATTTTTTCAATCTGCAAATATGAGGATTTGCAAGGTTCTTAGCAAGATGAGTAATGGAAATGTGTGCAACAAGAATTTTTGAACACACATGGACTTGCCAAAGAAAGGGGCTTCATAATTTAATATGATAATTTTTCTCAGCTCTAGAAATGATATGTTTCCTTAAAGAGGAAGGAGAAACCTAAAAGGAAAAAGAGATGCTTAGGAATCTCAACACTTCCTTATGATCAACCCCCTTCTATCCATAGGAATTGAACCAATTGGGCTTGGCTAAGAAGGATTTCCTATAACATTGAGTTTTATGCCACTATATATTTGACCTTAAAGATTTCTAGAAAATATCTAGGCATTGAATATCCTAAATAATGTCATGTTTGTCCTCCGAGAGAGTGAGAAAGGAGTCATTAGAAAAAAGACCATCGAATAGTTGGGCTATAGAGTTAGGAAAATTAGCACCTTTAATAAGGTTCCATGAAATACTATTAGCCAAAAGATATCCAAAGGCTTCCATAAAAACCACATATAAAGTAGGAGCTAAGGGGAAAACATGAAAAATTGAATGAAAACACCCAAAATTCTCAAATCTATGTCCATTCATGGTAATACAAGTATAACCATCATAATTTTTTTTTGAAAAAAGTAAAAAAAATTGAGGAACAAATCCTAGTTGACATAACTAGTCCAATTCAACACCAGAGGTAGCAAGAGATTAATGAAATTACCACAATTTTTAAGTAGAAGTAAACTGCCATTTTCAAGTACTAATGCTAGTATGAAATTGTGACTAGCTAAATGGAAAGAAAATTAGAAAATTGTAACCAACATTTAAGTGGAAATAATTAAAAGTAACCACACTTTTTGCATGGTTGAACCAATTTAAAAATTAAGCCAAAGGTGATAGTAAGAAAATTAAAATGCACCTATATGAAATATTTAGTCTAAGAGCCAAATTTGGATGGCAAAGTTAGTAAGAAGTAGTGTCGAAAGTGGAAAATTAATCATGAAATCATGGCTAATAGAGCATACAAAATATATTGGAAAATTCACTTTTTAGATGACATAACTAGTCTAATTCAACACCAAAGGTAGCCATAGATTAATGAAATTACCACAAGTTTTAAGTAGAAGTAAACTGCCATTTTTAAGTACTAATGCTAGTATGAAATTGTGACTAGCTAAATGGAAACAAAATTAGAAAATTGTAACCAACATTTAAGTGGAAATAATTAAAAGTAACCACACTTTTTGCATGGTTGAACCAATTTAAAAATTCAACCAAAGGTGATAGTAATAAAATTAAAATGCACCTATATGAAATATTTAGTCTAAGAGCCAAATTTGGATGGCAAAGTTAGTAAGAAGTAGTTTCGAAAGTGGAAAATTAATCATGAAATCATGGCTAATAGAGCATACAAAATATATTGGAAAAGTCAAGAGAACTTATATCTGCACATAAAACCACTCTAAATAATAATTGTATCATACAATTCATTTGGGAATATATTACAATATGGCTTTTACAAAGCCTTTGAAATATACCTTCCCATTTGAACTACTATCTTACAAGAATATAGCTAGTTATTTAATAAAAAAAATAAACAAGTTAGTAAGGTGAATTTATTAATGTTAATCTTAATATTCCAACGCCCTCCCTTAAGTTTTACATTCCACACAACAAAACATGTTGATTGAAACAAATATATATATATAGGCTAAGCTAACATCATTTGATTTTTCTTTAAGTTCTCCCTCAAGAACATCATTGGCTTGAGTTATACAAGTCCACACTGTGTGATCCTTTTTCTTACAATAATAACATTCATTTTTATTTTTTAATTATTATTACCTCATGAGTATAATACATTCTCATGTTGAGAATCAACTTTTAAATCTTTTCCATTGTTCTTTTTTCTTCTCCTAATAGGGCCAAAATCACATCTTCTTGTGTTTGAGAAGTTATTGGACTAAGCATAGAAATAACATTGTTGTATTTTCAAACTATTTAACAAAATATCCTTAGCATCTTCATCATCTAATAGAGCCTTGACTTCTACCAATTGTCTAATGACAGATCTCAAATTTATTATGTGATTAGACATAGTGATTATATCTCTCATTTTGAATCTAAATAGTTGAAGTTTTAGGAAAAACTTCACATTAACTATTTTTGCTCCAAATATTTTATTGAAATTATCCCAAATTTCCTATGATGATTTATCTAAATCTATATAATAAAATTTAATGTCAGAAAGGGAAAGACCAATAATATATTTGACTTTATCATCTGTTTTATGTCATTCCAATAATTTATTTGCATTTGTAGGTGGTGTTTTGTTCCCATGCACGATTCTCTATTATTCATTTATTGCATTTTGATTTTTGTTTTCCAAGTATGAACTTTAAAACAATTTTTTTTGTTTAAAATAATCTTTATCTTAAAAATATGAACTAAAAATATTCCAAAATTTAATGTCAACCTTATCACTCTAAAAAATACAACTTAAACATCCCTTTCAAACCTTGTAACCAGTTTTGAACCACTCTCCAATTAATTTTTCCTCATCACAAACATTGACACCATTTTATTGTTCTAAAAAACTTATTAAATCCTCTTATGCATTTAACCTATTGAATTGTTTGAAAAAAACAAAAAAATAAATTTGAAAATATGACTTTTCAAACTTCACACTTCCTTCTTATTATTACTAGATGCCATTATTTTAAATGAAAAACACATGAATGTTATAAATGCATTATTTCTATAAGGAAACAAACCATATATCTCTTTTTAATGACCAACTTAAAGCAGATTGCAAATAGAAACTTGGCCATTGAATAGAACATTGAAAAACTGATAACAAAGAATTATAAAAACTACTACAAAGACCTAGGATAGGCTAAAGGCCCATAGTAGAACATTCATCACAAAGCAACTAGCCTTTACAGTGATTTTGCACTCGTTGATTCCCTAAAGAAAACCTTATATTGAGTATAATCCATCATAATCACATATGATCAAATCATTCTTGACCATTTGATATCATGAAAAACCTCCAAAATCTAGTATTCAAATAAACCATATGATCAACAAGACAAGTTCCATTGGGGTGAAATGAAAAGGTCATACTGAGCATATAGGTTTCACCGATGAAGTTCCATTGGCAAGAAACGTGTCTTGTCTCACTAATCAAAGCACAAGGAGTTGTATTAGCCAGACCAGCGCCATCGAAGTAAGATCCTTGAGTTATCCTGAGTGCATTTGTCTCATTGATGAAATATCATTGCCGAAACACTCATCTTGTCTTGCTGAAAAAAATAAAGAAACATACTATCGCCAAGACAAACACTATCAGAATGAGTTCAAAATGTCCTCCTGACCCACTATGTCATGCCGATAAGATTACATTGGCAGGAGTCTGGGTGACATACTTGAGATCGAAGGAATAATCATCGGGGAGACTTATAACATCGGAAAAATTACTGAATGTCTTAGCGATACACCATGTCTTGCTGATGAAGACACAAACAAATCAAGATAGTCGTTGGGGTGACTCTTGGCGACATTTATATGAATTAGATGGATAGATTATGTGATATCGGCATAATGTCTCCCCGACAAAAATAATGTTTAATGAACATTAGTCAATATTGAATAAAAGGATCGCCCAAAGTTTCAATTGTCTCGTCGATAGAAAATTTGATGTGACAGTGGGTAAATTTGAAGATCAGCTACGCTCGTGTTCAAAGATAGGACATTAATGGCACTATTACTACCAAATGTGTCGATGATTTCATGAATTGAGAAACGTAATTGAAGGCGAATTTTGTGAAGTTAGTAGCAGAGGAATGAATGAAGGGCCAAAGGATCTTGCGGTCAAAGAATTCTAAATAAACTTGTAAGTTCCCTGCAATTAAATTTCTAGTTTTTTGATTCATAAAATGGAAAGCACTAGCTTAGGAAAAGAAAAAGGTAGGAAATAGAGTGAGAGTAATAACCCTAGAGGAAAAAAGCAAAAAATTGAAGCAGAGAAGGAATCAGGGGTAGTTGAGAGGAAGTTAAACCAGGACTTAATTGATCAATTGCCCGAATCAGGACCTAAGGCCAGGCGATCTGCACAACTTAGGGCAGAAGTGAAAAAGTTAGAGGATAAATGCAAGAATATATGAGACATATGGACCCCAATTAGGGGATATGAGTTGTTTATTTTTCATTACCAACGAAGGAACCGATACGAAGGTCAGTGTGCAATCCTTGGAAGTTAAACCTAGGGAATCTAGTCTGCCCCAATGTATTTGTAAATGTAGGATTGGTGAAGATGCTAGCTGCCTATTATAATCCAAAATGTAAAGCTATTTGTGATCCATTAGGAAAACTGTTTATACATGTATCTGAAGCTACCATCTATGAGGTTTTTAACCTAGAGGGAGTGTGTGGTGAAAAAATTGTACCTGAACAACTGGAAAAGGAATTATGGAGGATGGATACTTTGTACAAGGGTTGGAGGTTTCCACTACATAGGTCTAAGAAAGATGGTGTTTCAGTTCCATTGAATGATAGTGATGGTCCCATGTTCCATGTTGATTTGTTTGAACCCTACATGAGGTACACATATTTTTCAGTGTGTCAAGTGCTAGGAATGGAGGCCCTTGAGCACATGTCAATTGTACCCATGGTAATTGCAGCAGACATCCAATTTCACAATTCAAGGTTTTTTGATTATGCTTCACACATATTTAAAGTACTTGATTCAGGATTGATGGCATTAAAAAGTGGAGCTCCTATCTTGCACTTGGATTCTTATTCAATCCTAATGCATATGATACTTTATTATGGACAAAAATTGCAGATGTGTCTTGAGAAATTGAGGGTTGTATAATTTGATAAGGAAGGAAGGTTATTACCAGTACAACTCTGGACCACCACTTGAGATTGCAGATTTTCTAATTCTTGTTAGCTACATTGTGAAGAGTTTTTGTGAAACCACTATACAAATTTTACAACCATCATTGTGAATACTCATTGTCTAATGAAATAAAAAGGTTTTTAAGGCCTAAGGATATCAATGGACCTTTCAACCATGATTGGGGAGACTAGTACTGTCTAGAAGATGTGACCATGATAAGAGTATATGGATTTGAAGATGCACCCTTCATTCTGCCCAAGACGGTGCCTGATAGGATTGCATATTTGGAGATTGATAGGAAATTGGACTTTTTAGATGTTATGAATCCGAGTTCTTTTGGAAAGAAGGCATTATGCCTAGTACATAATGCTTTGGTGATTTCACTATATTAGCAAGGGATGGATATGACATGGTTCTCAAAAAATTGTTGTAATACAACATGAAGAAGGGTCCACCATGAAAAGAATTTTATCTAGAATGGTATATTGATTTTTCCAAAAATAAAATGAACTTGGGAGGATACAATCACATACCCTATCTGTATGATGACTTGATCATGAATTTGGAAGCAAAAAAAGTTGTTGATGAGTATAACAGGGGATTGCAAGATACATAACTATTATCTTCTGATGAAGAGGCATCTGGTGATGGTAGGCCTAGTAGTACAATTGATAAAATTTCCAGATTCAGAACTCAAGACTACAAGTATGTTCCTAGGGAACCAGATGTTGAAGAGAGTGCAGATATTGACACAAGGCAGATAGCATATAAATCATTTGTGGCTGATGATGAATTCAATAAAACCTCAGAATTTAAAACCTTTTTGTGCAAATTAAAAGGAAAATCAATAAGGGAATTAGTGGAGAATAGTACACCAAGTAACGAGGAACAACTGCTGAATAACTTAAAATCAAGTGTGGAAGAAGAAATGAAGAGCATGACCCCTGAGAAAGGAAGGAAATTATTAGAAGATGTAGATGTCATGAACTTTCCTGGGTTGGATTTAAACTCTGCATTGGTTTTTGATAGTTTTCTAAAGAATAGTAATGCCATACATAAACTCACTCGTAAGGGGGTAACAAAGATTTATGCAGGATCTAAGTATAACCCAGATGAGGGATCACTTATGATATGGGCCCTCTATCCCCCACACAAGAAATTTGTTGTAATCGATACTGAAAAGGATTTTGGACATGTAATGACATTAAAATTTGGTGAGGTTGATCCAATAGCTACAACATAAATTGGCATTAATGTGGCCAAATTAAATAAAGCCCAAATCCAAAAGCTAATCAAGGAAAAAGAAATGTATAAGATTAATAATGAGAGACTACTCACTGAAAATGATCACTTAAAGGACATGATGAGAATCACGCTGGGATCCACAAAGCAATTAACTCATGGTGAAAGCTCCTAGGCAAGAGACCAGTGGGAAAAATCAAATGCGTACTCACAAGGTAAATGTGATGCACTCACTGTAATAATAAGGAAGAGGTAGACCAATTTAATGACCTGGTTGAGTAAGCTCGAGGGAACAAATTCACACAATTTTATTGCACTACAAGAACATAAGAGGATAGATGGCAGGATCTGAGAGAAGTTCCAGGAAATAAACCAAAGGGATGCTCTTGATAACATAGCTATTGATACTAGAAACCATTTTATGAAAAATATAAAGACTTCCATGATGAATTGCAAGGTGATGAGAAAGGGATGATCAATGTCACAAAAAAGGGAGTACCAATGATGTTAGAAGATGGAGGGGAACTAAAGGGAAAATACAAATGGATCAAGGAATGTTAGATGATGATGCAAACAATTCTGGAGACAGCCATAGGAAACAATTTAACAATGGACAAGGCATGTGAACAGAATGAGAAGATGTTCAAAATGGAGATAGCCATAAGGAATGAGCTGGAGGATGCTGATACACACGAGCATCCAATTTACCAAGATTATCTATCAAACATCTATTTATGGCTTAATTGAACATAATTTCTAGTTTGTTATTGTTGTTAAGAAAAACAGATATAGGCGGATAAGAGAAAGATACAGTAGATATTTTGCAATGAAACTTTCCTTTAAAAGACTTAGATGCATGTATGAATTTCGATGAAGTTAATGAAGATGTCTAAAATTGTGGCTTAATCTTGGTATCAGCTTTTGTGGAATTATACAGTTATCTGGTTGTCTCAATTTTGATGCTATTCTGTTGTTTAAATTGATATATCAAGCATATATTAGTTTACCGATACACATTTTTTGTATTTGTGTGATGTGATTATTTGGTTCTTTCAAGTAAATATTAAACCCTTCTAGTCAATCATAATAACTGAAGAGTATTAATTGGATCAATAAGAAGAATCACATAACTAGGATTGTCATTCTATCTCAAGTAGAGTTTGTCAGTCATTTACTTGCACATTTATACAAGTTATAAACTACATCTGTGTGACAAATAGTTTGAATTATTTCCATCATAGATTACACTTTTTTAGATCTTCATTAGACTCCATACACCCAACAAGGCACTGGTCTCATGCTTTCATCTTTTAGTTTATCCATTTTATTTTTTACATCTGTTAACTGAAAATATTCTAATATTACACATACACTTTATTAGGATTATATTTGTTCACTGTAAGATTTCCATTGTGAATAGACTACTGTAAACAAAATCACATCACTTAAGTCTGCTTAGTTCACAAAGGTAAACCTACCTAGGTTTGGCAGCACCTGAAGAGAAGAAGGTTCAAATCATTTGGCCTTGTTTGTTACCCTACAATGTATCAAGATATTGGAAACCTCTTGAGGTATTATTACCTATTTTTTTGAGAGAAAATAACCTCCATACCTCCAAATCCACAAAAAGATTCCACTTGTACAACCAAATTCTTTCCAAACCAAAAAGCCTTGTTTTAGGCCAAAATCATGAGGTTTTATTGAATCTCCTACTTCCACAATCTCTCAGACCTAAAAACCAACTCAGAAACAACCCATTAGGTCTACACATGGATAAAAATTCATAAAATAATATCTCCCATACACATTTTGTTGAAACCTAGGCTTGAACCTCTCATTTCACATGCTTTTCTTCACAAAACTCTTGAGGACAACAACTATACCATCTTTATTTCTCATCCTATGCCCTATAAATACATCCTAAAATTACAACAGTATCCATGGGGACTTTTACACAAGCTACAATAATCACAAAAAGTGTAAGATCCCCTTTATATCATGTTTGGACTACAAAACCCTTAAAAATAGGGTAACCAGGCTATATGCAAAGAAATGAGGCTTTCTAACTCAAATCAGTGCCTTAAGCTCTCAAATCATATTCAAATCAAATCTAACACATATATTCATGACATGGAATTAATTTCACATCAGAATATGGCTGTATGTGACTGTACAGTGCTATAAAACAGGAAAAATACAAAAAAATTGAAGAAAAAAAGATTTTGGAATGTCAAGAGCTTGTATTTTAAATCCTCAACCATCAAAAAACTTTACAATTTAATCAATTTATTCCTTTTAAATTCCTTTACACCTCAACCACCAAACAACCACATCTACAACTGACTTTTTAATCTTTTGTGATCACATGAAACATAAAACACACTAATTTCAAGGTTGTTAACATCACTATTGAATTTTTTTTAATTTTTTGACCTTTCAAATGTATTGAAACTCTTAGGAAACCTCTAAGACCATGCTAGTGGCTTGATAATAGCCTTATTATTGATAGGACACTAACCTTGCACCCTTTTACATGTAAATTCTCCAATTTGCCTTAAAAAGGCTACAAAACTCTTTAGTGCAAGACTCAAACTCATAACTCAAAACTTCACCTAGAACATGACTAATGGTCTTGAGTGACCTTATTCACAATAAAAAATTCTGGAAATACCTAAACCAACCTATTGACCTCCCTAATTATCATCACATGATTAAGCATAGAAGATGAGGTGTAGGTGCTCCTGCACCACTACCCCATCCAAAATTTTCTCACATTACACAAAGCCACAATGTTCATCCAAGATAAGCCAATAAAACCCTAGCTTATGTGTCCTAGTAATCAAATTGGAGATGATCCTAAAAATGACATTGCGAAGGGTGATTGGTCTAAAAAATATAAACGACTTTGAAATTATTTCACTACTATGATCAATGTGTCATCTTTCATGAAATTTCCCAAAACACTATTCATTATGATCATATGGAAATTTGTAGGAGAGCTACAATAGTTGTAACATCATGAATTAAAATTAAACATTAAAAAGTACATCATGAATTAATTATGTAACCATATAAGTCAAATATAATTCTATCAAGAAATTAATATCAAATAGATAATACAATCGCATAACTCATACATTTCAATGTCATTTATCTTCTTCTTCATCCAACTCTTTGTCTGTATCATCTGATCCAGATTCAACATTGTAAGGATTGGTCATATCATCATCATCGCCATTGATATCAGTTTCGATAATGTCATCATCCACATGGATATCATCTTCATGAACATTAACTCCTACATCATCATGATTTAGTTCCTCCTCTTTGACATCTTCGTCAAGCACATCATCAACTAATTGTTGATCTTGATCATCATCTACATCATCTTCCAGTTCTTCGGTATCATCTTCTTTCACCACATTATACTTTACCGGCCTTCCTCTTGGATCATGTCTAACAACAAATGACCAATCTAGTTTACCTAGAACCTCTGAGTAAAATACCCGCTCACATTGTCTTGGAAGAACATAGGGCTCATTTCCATCTCGCTCGATCAACCTTGTATTAATCATGGTAAATCCATTATCATGTTCAATAATAGTTCTCTTGGGATCATTTTCATTCAATCGTAGCAATGTACCATAGGATGACGAAAAAAACTAATTTGAAGGACTTAAAGTCACACTCCAGTATATCATCCAAAATCTCACAGTATCAATTTTCTAAGACTTTTGGATGTATGTCGCTTCTAGATGAAACATCAGTCACATGAAAGATTGCAGTTATCCCATAATCACAATTTTCTTTGTGTCATCCAAATTTTTGATTCAAAATTTATGACCATTGCACTAGATAGCCTTGTGGTGTTTCACCTGCAATATGTTAAACATGTAAAAATTATTGCAATATCACCAGTTGATAAACATATTTATTCTTGGACGAATGTATGCAAAGAAAAAAATCTCAACATATATATACATCAATATAATTGAAAATAATTAAATAATATGGGTGATTAATATATTTATACATACCTGTTTATCTCTTAAACCATATGCTAAATCAATTTCCCTTGGTGTAACATTGGAATCTCCATTATGATGAACTTCTTTAACAAATGAAGCCACACCTTCCCATGTTAATGCGCAACCAGATTGTTGACATCGTTCAATCCATACCGTCATCCAATCAAGATTGTTTGCGATGTACAAATTTAGTGTATCCCACTCTTGACCAACTATGTCAAAAAAATTGAAATTCACAAATGACGTATAATTAGTTAATTAGCATGGTATACGACCTTAATTTATAATTGATGTATATTGAAGATTAATAATTAAATAATTACAATATAGATAAAAACCAAATGTAAAATGTATTCTAATTAATCTCCATGACCATCTTATAATTACCTATCACTTTCCTTAATCTACCTTTCCCCATCAGGTACTCCTCTTCGAATTTGTTAATGGAGTTGGGATCCCAAATGCGATCTACATGGGTCTTTGCTACAAACTTAGGAAGATATTCAGTAATGTACACCATGGTCTGGTATACCATATATCCCTCCACCATAGAACCCTCAGGATGTGCTCTTTGTGTAACCAAAGCCTTCAAAAATTTCAAGTGCCTCTCAACCATTCACATTGACCTTGTGTGTACAGGTCCACACAATTCAATCTCCTCAACTTGGTGTATGAAGTAGTGTTCTTGTGCATTGAAAAATGTCAAAGGTAGACACTTTTGCATTTCACACATTAGACGAGGAATTTTTCTCTTCCAATAATTTATATCTTCTTTATGGATTCCTTTAGATGATAGCCATCTACAAGTGATTCAAGGCACAAATATATTAACGAGATTTAACAAAAATATACAATATATTACATAACAAGTAAAATAGATGGCAATTATAAGATCTATACAATAAATTGAACAAATACCGCTACTTACCTCATGAATTTTCCAAGATCATATATAACTTTCTTGACATTGTTTTCGAAGTTGTCTGGGAGAGATATAGGTAGAACGTACTACAACAATTATAAAATGATCTTTTCATTATTTTGCCAAAAGTAGTAAACATAATACATTGAAAAGTACATGCAGTATACAAATATATATATAATATAGCAGAATAATTACCTTAATGAAGGTATGCCAATCATGAATTTTCATCCCTAACCCAAATTCACCTTTCTTTGTTATGATATTGTTTATGTTCCTAGCAAATCCTATGGGAATTTTTTTTTTTGTACGACTTCTTTTATAGCATTGCTTTGCTGCTCCATTAATAACCAAGGAAGGGAACTTATATTAATTTGGTCTCCATCACTATTTAATTGAATGGAATTTTTCATTGCATGTTTGGCTTCCTGAATGTCACTACAAATTTTGAAAAAAAATTCTTTGTCATGCCTTCCATCCAATATTTGCCATAACGTTTCTATTATATTGTTTCGAATATGCATTGTATCAAACAAATGCACAATTTGTATCTGCTCATAGTAGGGAAACCTACTAAATTGTTTGGGATAACTTTTCAGTACCTGTGGAAGTCGACCATTAATGCCTTGATGACCTTCATGAAGCATATAAGTTAAACAAATTAACAATGACAATCATTGTCAATTGCATCATGAGTAAACACAACACAATATAAAAATATAAATTCAAAACATATCATGTATGATAGATAAACAATTTGATCTAATGTATAACCTTGACGATTAATTCTATTATATTCCAACTTCCATAGGTGAGGTGTCATTCTTCGTGGTTTTGATGTAGTCTCTTCTTTCCCATTGAAAATATGTTTTTCAGTAGTTCGATACTTATGATTTCTGTGGAGGAAGTGCCTATACTCATCAAACACCTACTTTCCTAAACTTGTTGAACGACGAGATTTCATCTTTGGACCACAAATTGGACATGCAAATTTTTCCTTTGTTTGAAGACCTGCAAATCATATATAATTGGATTAAATATGTCAATTTTTATAATTATATATAATGAATAGATTATTTTAAAAAAATGCATGATATCTACTTCATAAAATTAAATATCGTTAAAGTCATGCATTCGAACATTATAACATACCACAAAAATGTGTTAGCCCTGGGGAAAAATAAATTGTCCATACAAGTATTGCATGGAATTGAAACTGTCTTTGTCCTATTGGTCTAGATATGTCATACATAGTGATGCCATTCCATAATTTTAGTAACTCGTCGATAAGAGGCTCGATATATACATTCATATCTTTAACTTGGTACTTACCTAGTTGAATGAACATAAACATTACATAATTATTATAACCATTTTACTGCAATATATATAAATTAATGTACATGACTATTAAATGAAAAATATATAAGCCATTATGCAACAAATAAGAAAAAATGCGATGCTACTACATTAAAGAAAATTGATGTAAGAAAATACCTAGATAAATCATTGTCAACATTATGTGCTCCCTCTCCATTGACATCCATGGAGGAATGTTATTGTTGATAACAAAAATAGGCCACCCGAGTAAATAGATCTCAACTCTCCAAATGGATTGACACCGTCTGCTGCCAATGAAAGCCTGAGATTATGAGGTTCTTCTTTAAAATGTGGCCATTTTTCCTCCATTTCCCTAAATGCAAAACCATTCATAGGAATTCAAAGAATGTCATCTCAACTTCTATTCCATGCATGGTAATCCATAAATTGTGCTAAGCTTTCACACCTAAATAATTGTTGCATACCTGGAATAATGGGAATATAACGAAGAACCTTGCGAGACACCTTTTTTGTTAGTTGATATGTTCGATATCTACTGATATGAAATTTTGGGAATTATGTTGCAAATTCATGTTGTTTATGATATATAATATGATCATTGGGACATGCATCTATTGCTTGATACTCCATTCCAATATCTTTCATAATGCCATATAAATCTTGGTATGAGCAAGGTAAAATATTTGATGGTGGTAACAAAAATTCACCAATCAATCTACAACAAAAATTAATTTGTTAATATAAAGAATATTAATGGTACATATTTCATTCTTTATTTACTAGTGATGAACTAACAACAATTAAAATAGATGACATATATGACATAGCTTAACATCCGTGAGAATTCTATGTTGGATAAACCATTCATAACCTTCAAGTTCACCAACAACAATACAACAAAGAGAAGAGTTGTTTGGGAGCCTTCATAAAGGGGCTCGTATGCCTTCTCAAGTACAGGTAAATCATGAACATCATCAAAGTCATCTCGATCAACATGATTAGTTGTGCCACTAAATGTATCATGGATCAATGTATTTTTACCATCATCTTCTTCCATAGGATTATTAACTTCATCTTTGATATTCACAGCTCCATGTTCCTCTGCTTGCAAAACTACATTCTTCAAGCCGTGATAATCCATATCACATGCCCCAGGGAGCCCCACCTTTATAATAATGATAGACACAAATAAACCATGATCATGATCAAGTGATTTTATATATATATATAAAAAATGTTAAAATGATATAAACATTTACAAATTCAATCAATATAAACACATATAATGAACAATTTACCAATGGATGATAATCATGCCCCCCTTCAACGTGACCATGCTACCTACAATGTTTCTCAACTGTTGTGATTAAGATTCTTCTCGTCTTTAAGCCCTTGCAATTATTGCAAGGACAATAATATTTCCCATCACCCTTTCTTTTCAATCTATCCCACAATCTATCAAGTGACTCTTCATTTTGTTCTGGACTAATATTATTTGACATGATTTTTCTTTACCAATCTTGAATATTTAGATCTTCAAAAAATATCAAACTCACACTCCAATAATTTGTAATCATAGACAGGTAACAAAATGTAATAATTCTAATATTTTACACCAAAAAAATTCGGCATGCAACCACCCCTACAAAAGAGAAGATAGTCTAAAGTTAATGACCCCCAAAAAAACTTTAAAATGTTAATTCCAGAAGTTATTAAATTATGATTTTACTATGATTTCCAACTGTTAGACTCCTAAAATCAGAATATTGAACTTACACAAAAAAATATGGAAATGAAAATTTGAAAATGCACAAGTGTAAAATAAAATCTGATGAGATGTTGCTTTAAAATATGATTTTCAAACCTAGAAGTACAAATCTGACCTCACAAATGAATTCTGGAAATAAAATAATATGGCATAATAAAGAGTTTCATTTGAAGTGGACCACCCTATTATATGCCTTGATAAAGTTAAAAGATCTATGAATTTTATCTACAATATAGCTTGCATAGTCATCAGTCTTATTCACATCCCTGCTTTGGATATCAATAGGAAACACCATTAGATGGCCTCCTTGAAAGTTCAATCCATTAAGGGAATAATGAAAGGGCCTTCCTTAATGATTTCATCCATCTAAGAAAAAATAGTGTATGGCTGAATAAGGATGATATCAGTTTGAAAGACTAAAATGATTGCTGAGACCGATCCTAGCATATTTATGTTGAATAGAATACATACAAACAATCTTGTATAGACCTTCACTTCCACACTCTCGAAAAAATTGTTTTGTAAGGACAACACTTGATTTGCCTAGTTTTGTAGGTTAAGCTAAATCTTGTTCTCACAAGAAACTTCAAATGTCTCGTACACTTCCATCTACTTATGAAGCAAACCTCTATCTAAATTGACTTCACCATTACAATAGTGCTTCAAAATATTATAGGGCCATCCTCTAGTTTTATATGTCAAATCTATTGCCATTTGTATTGAATTTTCTTCCATCCATGTAATTCATGTCTTTGGTCACAATGTTTATTCTAGAATCCACATACAACTTCCTCCCTCCTATTGACATAGAATCAGTATGGAATACTATCTTGACTTTTAAGCTAGATATTAAAAATTGGTTAGAGCTTATACTATGCAAAGGAGAATAAGAATAAATTGTAACCTTATCAACAATTGAAATAGATAAGGGGTAACTCTATTCCACACATATTCACATAGACAATGAACATGATATTTGGGGTTCCTACTCTTACTATTTTTCTATTTATTTATATAATAATAAAGTTACACTACAATATTTTTTCTCTCTTTTTATCTTCTCTAACTCTTATTTCCTCTGATACATTCAATCATACTAGTATTTTTCTTCCTGTAAGAACATTATATCATGGCTGAATGAAAACAATGTTCAATACCATGAGGCCCAAATGATATTCATGCATTGGTCTTGAAATGTCATCAAACTGAGACTAGTCATTATTATATAGTATCAAAGTTTCATTGATACTATTGGTCAGTATGATTTCTCATTTGAATTGATTAAAGATTGATAACCTATATATTCATAGGGTCCAATCATTATGTTTGACACTGTATTGGCCAGTTTACTATCCAATGCTATTTGCAAAACAAAATATAGTAAAATATAAAACAGTGATTTTTTCTATCTAATCCACTGTAAATAATAAAGACTGCAGAAATTTCCTTCCAATTTGAGTGTTGGAAGTCTATTATTTATAGTGGAGTAGATAGAAAAGATCAATGTTTTATATTTAAATATATTTTATTTTTCATTGTATTTGATCGACAAATATAGTTTGATGACAATTCTTTGACTAGTGATACAATATTAGTATCTCGGGGTATTATATAAGCAGATATAAACTGCATTTGTATGATGCTTGATGTTATACCCATGTCCACTAGTTATCACCATAATTTTTATTATTATGTATATGCAATATAGGGATACTATAGAGGTAAGGAGCAATGAGCAAAGAGAAAAGATTTAAGGAAATGGACTTCAAAGAAAGGCATGCCACTTTACTATAGATTCCCAAAAGGAGATCACAATCATGACTATTCAAATAAACAATGATTAGTCCATGTCATAACCATGAAGGGGGCATCGAAATTAATAATAACAGTGATATGGTAGTATGACAAACTTTAAAAGATACATAGAGAAAAGTAATTGAGAACTCAAGAGGGATTTTAAAACATCATAAATCTTGTCAAGGGTTTATTTTCTTCATAGCAGTATGGTAAACTAATAAATATTTCCATCTCACAAAGTTTCAAAAGAGGACAACCTACAAGTGTATTAAGGAGTGCATGGACAATATCTCAAGGAGTTACCACAATTAATTTCTTCAAGTGTTATGCAAGGCCATTGAAATCAAATGAATAAACTCATGCATAACCTAAACGACAAAGGATAGTCAAGTTGCTAGAGGGAAGGTATCACAAATGATATGGGATCACTTTCAACAGAGATGTGATGCACTTTTACATTTTTTGCTTTATTTTTCCTAATAAGGTCAAATAATTTCTTTTAGTGTTTGAATCTACCAAATAAAGATTAAAAATGCTTACTCTCAAATAAAGTTGAGTTATATAAGCAATAGTCAGATGCCTCCCTTAACATAAAGGACAATCTAAAGTACTAAGGAATTTAATATCTTTTATAAGAGATTTCTTTTAACTAGTTAAAAACTTGAGAGGGTAATACACAGGTCGCAAGGAAAGTTAAAAATTTATCATAAGTAGCTCAATTCAAAAGGAAAAAATTAAGCATGGAAAAGCATGAGTAGGTTGACCAGCTTCACTAAAAGCACAATTTATTTTTTATAACATCTTACTTGGATATTATTTGATAAGGTAAGGAGTGCCTTTTTCCACTTAGTTTCATATGGTGGCATATCTACACACAAATCACCAAATTGTCAAATTACTAAATAAATTGTATTACTTAATAAAGTTGTTACAACATGCCATTCATGTCAAAATCAACTATTCTTACCACAAAAAGTTTGGTTTCCAATTTGACAGGTTCATCTTTTGATTCCTGTATCAACTTCTGAAGGAATTTGGCAGCTTATACTTCTACATGAGGAGACAATTTCATTTTGTAAACTATTCCAAAGTATAAAACAAATAGAAATCATATAATCTACATGATAGTTATAGCTTGCTAGATGTTTGGTAGCATCTAAAATTTTTAAGTGAACTGAGAAAAATAGAGAGGCCTTCACCTTCATTTTTTCATTTTTTAGTTTGTTGCTCTAAATATCTCACAATATTTATAAATTGGTTGCTTTCTTTCTTTCTTGTTCAAATAAAAAATAAATACATTTGTATAGAGTCAAGATGAATTCAAGAACTTCAAGTAATAGATATACCATAATTGCTTTTATAAGACACTGGCATCTAAGATCTAAAATCTATTTCTGAAACTTGGCAAACAGAAAAATACATCTTTATGAAGTAGTCTTCAAAAATATCATAACTAAATGGCTCTAACTATCCACTATCAAACATTCCCAATTCTTTGTTCAACCCTCTAGGTCTGAATCTTGACAGCTATTTCACTTTGTAGCTATCCCTATGCCTTTGGTATTATCTAGTTATGGCTCCCAAATCTATTGAAAATTGATCATTAGGGTTAAAATTGAAACCTTGCAAATATAATATTTGTCCAAATCCATTAAGAATTTTACATATGTTATAAACAATTCCCTTATAAAGAATTTGTGAAGTCAAGTCTAAAATCTAGAAATGAAATTCTAAAAATGAACAAAACTAAAAATGAAATATGATGAGATGTTGCTTTAAAATATGATTTTCAAACCTCGAAGTACAATTCTGACTTCACAAATGAATTTTGGAAAAAGACAATGACTACCCTCAACCTGGCGATATCTTCTTGAGTTTTTTCTGATTTTTCCCAAGAAAATCGTTGAGCAAAACACTGTTGCAATAAATAGTCAAGCTCATTTTTATTTATGTCGGCCACAATTTAACCTTGCAAGTCCATCAAAATTTTGGCGAAAAATCTTCATCGAAACTTCGATGCAAAAAAAGGTTCATCGAAATTCTGATGAACGTCGGGGATAAAATTTTAAAAAAGTGAAAATTTCACATTGAATATCACAAGTACCTGACAATACATCTGATTATACAAATTTCATTAGAAATTTTGGTCAGATTTTGCAATCAAATGAGTTAGTGAATATTTCTCTAAGAATGTTATTCATTCACCACTCTTATTATTTTCCATTTTCAATTCACTAATTTATTCCATAAGCTCCTAATGTTTGAAGAAAAGTTGTTCTTCTTTCATAGGGACAAGCACCTTTTCCTTGGAAGTTTCTTAGCCATTTAAATAGTTTTTAGTTTCATTTTCTTGGTCTCAATGAAGAACCACTTAAGGATTGTATGATGGATGATAACCTCTTTATTCATATCAATATTTTTATTTGCAATCAAGTTCACAATTGAAGCAACAACCTCTAAAGAGGGAGAATTGCACAAAAGATCAACTAGTGAAATAGGAGGGGCAAGGCATAAATATTTCACTTTACCTCATCATCCAAATCAATTTTAACTTCCATTTTCACTTTACTCTTCACCTAAGGATTATTTTTTTTACCCTCCACTCCCTTTAGTTTACCATCCAAAATAGGGTCATTGATGCACAACATGTAGGAAAAACTTCTCACAATCACAATTTGAACAAATTCAAACAACCTTTCTGCCCTTACAACTCTAACTCAACAATTTTTCACAACTCCGGCCTAGTTTCCTTGTAGCATATCAAATGATGGAATTTAAGCATATCTTGGAGAATACTTTACAAAACCATAAACCATTCACCATTTTAGATACCCTTTAAGGATTTCTTAAACATATCCCAAAATCTCATAGGGTCACTTTGGACTATCATCCTCAAATTTCTATTGACCTCTATTTTCTAGGACTAATTAGGCCACTTTTTCAAAGCACCCACCAACTGCATGAAAAGATATTGCAATGTAGACCAATGTGGACCATAAAACTGATGGTCTATTACAAAACAGTCTCAGTCAAACACTTAGCCAATTTCCCAAAAATACTTGGAGTGCTCTTGACTATATTCATACTGATGTAACATCAATTCTACAATGGGTTTCCATCAATGAAAACACCATACATCATCATGCTCATGTTGTCAACACCTTTTTTAGCTAAGATACCTTGTATGGACTTGGGTGTTTGATGCAGAGCAAAGGAAGAAACAACAATACTTAAAACAATTCTCATTCAATCCTTTACCAAAATCACTTCAAATTCTTTGAATTTCTTCATGGCCACAAGCCCAACTCTTCAAAACATGACTCTAAACTTGTATCAAACTCAAACCAAACCCTTCTACATCTTCAAAATCATCATTTTGATATAAATTAACCAATTGCATAGCCTTATTTCTCTATTTCATAAGATTTACAAATTACTTGCACCAAAAACCCAAATTTTGCTTGAAGAGAATCAAAACACTAAATCGGGTGTAACATTCAAACCAAATTGAATCTCCAAAACATAAATACATTTTTGAGTACCCATTTCAGCCATTAAAAATATATCTCATTTGTAGGTACACTTGTTTTGGAACACAGGCTTGCTGTCCGGACTTCTTTGCTAAATATTAGGTCGAAATAACCAAATATGCATGCAAACAGTAACTTATAACTTTCACAAATCAACTAATTAATACAATCTATCCAGTGATAATTTAGAGGATATCATTATGGAAATTTTTTCCAATTTTGAGAAACATCCAATGGTTAAAATTTGAGAAACACGAATTTTATTGAAAACTGTTACCCTAGATCAGAATTTAGACTGTGTTTACAAAAATTAGCATAAATTCTTTAAAAATGAACCAATCTGCATGAAATGAATTGGAAATGGAAGGTGATTGTTCCCTCTAACACTTAAAACCATTTATTCCATCATTTGAGGCTGTACAAATCCGTACAAAGTCTGAAAACTGTGAATTTTCTGAAGAAAATTACAGAAAATTGTGCTTTCCATTATTCCATTTCAAATTTTCAATCACCCACCAGCTTATGAACGTACAAAGAGCCCTTTTAAAGACATTACAATATGAATAATCAGTTTCCAACTGATTTCCAACTTCCCACTAATGTTTAGTCTCCCTAATGACCTTTTTAACTCCCTAATTGTTGCTTTATGCAACTTTTACACTTTGATTGCAATAAATGTTGACATCATTAAATTTTTTTTTTGAAAATTACGTTTAAATGACTTCTACAAAGGAAAAGAATGAAATCATTTACAAAATAGAATCATGGTGAAGGTGCTCCTGCACCAGTGTTTCATCTTCTTTTATTTTAGTTTCTCCACCATTTCTTGTGATACCAAATGATTAGTGCTACCACTATCCATAATCACTTTACGCCATTTTCTATATGATTTATACATACTTTAGAATAAACTTATCTAAACTAGTTCTTACTTCTCTTTTTCCAATTTTAATAATTTACTCTTTTCAACATTAGTAACCCCTTTGCTCAAGATCCTCTATACATTTTGATGAAGCCACACTCTCCTCATCTACTTGTGTTAAATGATTCCTTGCTTCATTTCCTCTCCAAATATTGTGATGTATTTGAGTACATTTAAATGTCCTATGACCAACCTCTCTACATTGGTAACATGTACCTAGAAACCATCTTCCATAATAGCCTCTTTTGCTTGGATAATAATTTCTTCCTCTTGTACCTTGAGTGTACAATTACTAGTCTATGTTTTACTTGATTCTCCCTCTCTTGCTTGTTGTCCTCTTTCACCACTAAAATGTGTTCTTCCTTGGGAGAATATTCCTCTTCCTATGTAGTTATTTTATTTTATTCTTTCACATTTTATTCATTCTAGTAATCCCATTTAATTGTCCTTATTCAAATCACATTAAATTCCTTCAATTGATATATGTAATTATTTCACATTCCTTGATATTTTTACTCATCATCTTCAATATTCCTAGCTTGTATGTTGGGTTTGTAGAACTCCTTCATGTATCCTTTGACATTCATCTTGAGTTGTTTTAAATTCTATAATTTTGTGAGCAAGCTAAGTTGATAATATACTAGTAAAATCTAGCCTTCAACTTGGTTACCATTTATAATGTCGTAAAATTACATCACCTTCAATTTCACATGCATTTGTGTATCCGCTTTAGTGTCCACTCCCTTAGCACTTGTGTAGGCTCATTTTATCCCTTGCATCAACTTTTCTCCCTCTCAATATGCTAGAAACCCCTTTTCAGCAGCTACCTACGTATGTCAACTTTGCATCAAACCTTGTGCTTTTCTCGTTCTTGTCATTTTGTAGCATGATGTGTCTAAACACTAGTGCGTCACACAGATGTCCATACACCGCTCTAACATCCTATGACATTTCAACATTCAAATGACTATTTCTGAGCATTTTTTCTAGTTTTCAGCTAATTTTATCGGTGGTAATGGCTCGAGACACCTTGTGAAGGCTTGAGAACCTTCTTTTTCTTTCTCTACTCTCTGTAAATTATATGTTTTAAATTCTATGGCTTCTTCTAAGTTATTCTAGCTTCTCTATAGATTTGGCTCCTGCCTTTTCCTCTTCTCTTGGTCTTTCTCTCTTTCTTTCACAACTCACTACAACAACACTCTTGCATTCTCACAACACCCTCTACAACTCTCTTGGCTCTTGTGGCTATCTCTCTCTTTGGATTCCTTAAGCCTTACAACTGACATCTCCCATATCTTGTGCTTGTAAGCATCTTGGGATTTATCACATCCCCTATCCATTGCATCTCTATTTTTTGATACAGGTTCTCCTCCTTGAGTGGGGATTGCTTTTATCACTCTTGCATTCATTTCATTTTGACTTATTATTTCTCTCTATCTATCTAGCTATCTGTAGAGGTAAGAACACAAAAATTAGGGTTTGACTAAGGCAAACCCCTATACAACTCGAAAAAATTCTCTCAATCTTATGTATGCAGGTATTGAAGATATTTACTTGTTGGAGGCTTCATTTCTTGGGTTGTTGTAAGAAATTCCTATCTCTTATTCTATTACTTTATCATTTATACCTCATTTCATTTTAGTTTTGTTGCATTTTGTTACCTTCTCGCATTCTAGAAGTTCTTAGTAATCAGATTGTTAGTAGTCGCTTTGTTGGTTTTTGTGATAATCTTGGGTTTCAGTCCATACGAGATGTCAGTGTGCCTCTTGGACTTCAACACATTATGCTTCCATCCTTGTTCTTCACTGTCATCCTTTTGCTGAGAGCTCATCACTTTGTCCAAAAAAACTTTGTGATTTTCTCATTCTGATTTTAGAACTCTCGCCTTTTCAACCTAAGGTAGTTTAGGGTAGTTCACCCCTTGGGATTCTCTTGAGAATAAAGAGATTCATGAGTAGTGAATCCCCCTTCTCTACATTTGTGTGAACCCAATGCGAAACACCTTCCCCAATATTTTTTTTGAGGTGATGCCCCAAAACCCAATTCTTTCTATCAGGGTGATATGTTGGCCTTTGAACAACTTGTCTATATCTTTACTTAAAAATGTACTTTCTATCTTTCTTCCTTCTATTTATTTCCAAGTTTTTTAAGAAGCTTCAACAAGTTCTCTTACAAGCATGTGAAAGTGAGCTCTTTTATCCTTTCTTATTATTCTTTGTTGATCCCTCTCCCAAAATTCCTTCTAAGGATATTTTGGTGTGAGAGGATGAAATCATTGGTACTTTTCTTAATACTACTCTACCTTCTCTTCATTCCAATGCACTCTCTTCTAGAGATGATGGATTAATGAATGATGAAGTTCCTCTCACATTGGATTCTTCAAGGATAGATGTTGAGAATATTTCTTCAAATGATTCCTCTATAAGTTATAAGGAATCCATAAATATCATATGTCTTTGCTGCCCCTCAAAGGCCTAAGAAACTTGTTCTTTATTTGACTCTGGCTAGTCCTTCTCCTAAAAGGATTTGTTCTATTAATAGAGTTCCATTTGATAGTTATTCTCCTAATCTTCCTAAGGCTCCCTCTTATAGAGAGGTAGCACATACTCATAATACTATAAAGAATAAACAAAATTTTAACCAACCTACTTCTTTACCACCTTATCAACCAAGCCTTCCTCAAGCACCTAGTGATTACAATCTTGTTGAGAAACTTTGTGTTACTTTGGCTAAGATCTCACTGTGCCTGACTTGCTTCAATTTGCTCTAGTTTATCAAGGTATGCTTCAAGAAGCCTTACAAAAGATCCTCTTTCCTTCTTCTACTAGGTCGATGGATGTTAATGCATTGATAGCTCATCTTCATGTGGATTCACTGAATATTACGTTCTATCCATAGGAAATCCCACCTTTGGAAGTACAGAAGCAAGAAGATCCTCTAATGATTATAGTCAACATTAATAAAATTGGCATTAGATGTACACTTGTTTATGTTGGTTTGGTGCTCAATGTATATAGAATTGATCTATTGCCTGAGATTAATATTGATTCATCTTCTCTTAATGCTTCTTTTGTTGTCATTTGTGGGTTCGATAATGTCGGTCAACAAGCCCTAGGCATGATAGTCTTGCCTTTGAGGTTGAGACCTGTTATTGTACCCACCCTTGTATATGTTATTTCAAAAAAATTACCATATAACCTTCTTCTTGGTAGACTGTGGATTCATGCTATGGGTGTAGTCCCTTCTACCTTGCATAAAGCTATCAAGTTCATTTGCAATAATTGAGTAGTCATAGTCAAGGCTGACCCTAAG
The DNA here is from genome assembly GCA_007115665.2 of Sequoiadendron giganteum. Classification (NCBI taxonomy): domain Eukaryota; kingdom Viridiplantae; phylum Streptophyta; class Pinopsida; order Cupressales; family Cupressaceae; genus Sequoiadendron; species Sequoiadendron giganteum. Next base: position 544,616,175 of record CM021104.1, on the reverse strand, counting down.
GCTATGCACTTATGTGAGATGGTATATGTTGGTCAGGTTTCAATTGCTCCTCTCTTATCCCTTCAATGTCTTCTCATGCATTGAAGTCTACTCCAGTACTACCTGTTGCAAAGGATACTCTTGAGATAGATGTCCCTAAAGAAGATCTTTTTGAAACAAGAAATCTTAATTTTTCTCCTTCTACCTCTTCTCAAGATAATGCATGTCTAGATGATGATTGGGGTTCTCTAGACTTTATAAAATCCTTAATTGGAGAATATAAATTTGAATCGATCCACTTAAACCTTCTGATAACATTATCCAAACCTGCTGTCAAAGATGGTAATTCTTTTGCATCGCAAGATAATGTGAGCACAAATTTTAATGTTCTTAATGTTGATCATCCTCCCTCTGAGGAAGATGATCAAACTCCTATTAAAGTGGCTAATGTTGGTATTCCTATCAAGAAGGCTAATGGTGATCTCGTAGAGGAGCATAATTCCTATTGCTGGAATAATGCTCTATATGAGGATCCTCCTCCTTCTGGAGATTTGCAAGCAAGTTATGGCCGTAGTTCTAGACTTGCCTCTAAGTATGGTTATGTGAGTAAAGGTTGTGGGTGTAATGAACAAGGAATTTAGTTACGTATAGAATGTGTAACTCATAAGCATAATTTTGGGCTTGGTTTCTTGAATGAACAATCTAAACGAAAAACATGGTTGAATGTTGACATGATTTTCACTCAACCTCATTCTCTTGAAAAGATTCACCCTATGTTATCTATTGTCTTCATGTCTTCTTCTTGTGAGTAGTCAAGATTTTCTCCACAAGAGAAAGGGTTTCTTCCCACTCCTCATCCTCTATTTGAGAAAGAGTGTATCTTTTTGAGGCTTCTCAAATCCCACTTGATTACTCTTCCTCTTACCACACATAAGTTTCTAGCTTGGGGTTATCTTGACTAGACCTATCCTTTTTGTAACTATCATGTAATGTAGCTTGTAGTAACCATATGCTTATTTGGCCAGTCTTGCTCAATATGACCGAGAACTTGTAGAGCTTATTTGCATCAAGCTTTCCTTACAAGACCAAGCACCTATGAAGACCAATCAGACTCTGTAGAGCCTTCCATATTGGGCTTCTCGTAGGAGAGAGTACTTGGGGCACCCTCTTTGCAAGTATGAGGACTTGTAAATCACTTACATCTTGCGAGATCTTTTTGTTAAACTCTACAAGAGAGAATACTTGTAGAGTATTTTTTTCACCCTTTTCTAGGTCTGTGGATCTGTGGTGCATTTTTCTAAACTTTTCTGAGAGAGTACCTATGGAGCCATACCTTTTGGGATTTTCATTCCCCTCTTAAATTCTATTATCTCCTCTCTTCTCAAATTATATATACCGGATTAAAGATTTACATATCCTTCATCTCAAGTATACCTCTTTCTCTCGTTGACATTGGTTGCTTCCTCAAATTTTGGGTGTGTTCTTCTCTTGAAGCAATCAATCCTTACATTCTTCTCTCTGTTTAATAATTCTTCTATATGCTATTTCTTAATTTGGGGATGACACATATTACTGGGACAACCTTTTACATAGAGGTCGCTTTCACTTTGTTGACTCAAATCTTGTTAGTTTTTTGTGTGCTTGTATATATGTTTTTTTGTATTCTAACCACATGATGTAATGACTTTATATGTTCTAATATTGTTGTCTTGTGCAGGTCTTTCTTGTCTAATGTTTTTTTTGTAGGTCTTCAGCCTACGGGCATGCTTCCTTGGTTCAAGGAGTTGTCTTCTTCCTCCACAATATCCTTTTTGGCATCATGATGTTATTTATGTTTAGTAGATTTCCTTTAGCATGAATATTTATGTATATTCATATGCTTGCTGAAGTGGGGGAAAAATGTAATGTCATAAAATTACACCCCTTGCAATTTCACATGCATTTTTGTATCTTCTTTAGTGACCACTCCCTTAACACTTGTGTAGGCTCATTTTAGCCCTTGCAACAACCTCTTTTCCTCTCAAGATGATCATAACCCCTTTTTTAGTAGCTACCTATGTGTGTCACCTTTGTGTCAAACCTTGTGCTTTTCTTGTTCTTGTCATTTTGTAGCATGATGTGTCTGGACACTAATGCATCGTGCGGACATCTATGCATCATGCTAGCATCCTATGACATTTCAACATTCAAATGATGGTTTTGGAGCATATTTTGCATTTGTCAACTTTTGTTTTGGTGGTAACAGCTTGGGACGCCTTGTAACAGCTCAAGAAGCTTCTTTTCCTTTTTCTCCTCTCTTTAAATGCTATCTTTTCAATTTTATGGCTTCTTCTAAGTTCTTTTAGATTCTCTATAGCTTGGGAACCTACCTTTTCCTCTTCTCTTGGTCTTTCTCTCTTTCTTTCACAACTCACTACAACACACTCTTGCGTTCTCAGAACACCCTCTACAACTCTCTTAGCTCTTGCAACTATCTCTTTCTTTGGCTTCCTTAAGCCTTACAACTGACATCTCCCTTATCTTACAATGCTTGTGAGAATCTTGATATTTCTCACATCCCCTATCCATTACATCTCTATTTTGTGACACGAGTTCTCCTCCTTGAGTGGGAATTTCTTTTATCACTCTCGCATGCATTCTTTTTTGGTTTATTATTTCTCTCTATCTATTTGGCTTTTCGTGGAGGTGGGAACACCAAAAAGGGGGTTTGATTGAGGCAAACCCCTATATAACCCCAACATTTTCTCTCAATCTTAAGGATGCAGCTATTGAAGATATTTCCTTGTTGGAGGCTTCATTTCTTTTGTTTCTATGAGCAGTTCCTATCTCTTATTCTCTTACTTTACCATTTATACTTCATTTCAATTCAATTTTGTTGCATTTTGTTACCTTTCTGCATTCTGGAAGTTCTTAGTAATCAAATTGTTAGTAGTTGCATTTTTATTTTCTGTGATATTCTTGGGTTTTGGTCCACATGAGATGCCAATGCGCCTCTTGGAATTCAACACATTGCGCTTTCATCCTTGTTTTGTGGTGTCATCCTTTTGTCGAGAGCTTGTCAGTTTGTCTAGAAACCCTCTGTGAATTTCTCATTCTAATTTTGGAACTCTTGCCTTTTCAACTTGAGGTAGTTTAGGGAAGTTCGCCTCTTGGGATTCTCTTCAGAATAAAGAGACTCATGAGTAGAGAATCCCCCTTCTCTACACCATTATATCTAATTACTTTATGTTCTCCTTTCCTTTCCTTTGTCTCTTTTTTTCCACATGATCCTACCACAAAGGTGCATGTCTTTTCAACTTTGTATAGGATAATTTTTTTGGCTCTTATATAGATTCATAGTCAAAATATTCTCCATTTTCAAGATCCAACCTATGAGTTCTTCTAGATTCAAATGTCTTGTGTAACATGGTTGTTTCAACCTTGGTTTGCTACTTATTTCTTAACATTTCTCTAATTTTTAAATTATTCATGTTCTTTTAGTTCATTTTCATATTTACTAGCATCTATATATACTCCTCTCCTTTCTATTTCCTCCATTGTATTCAATCTAATTATCATCCCTCTTAATATCTCTACAATTTTACTAATTCTTGGTGCTCTAGGCCTTCCTTTGTGTGTCATGTATTCTTACAAGCCCTCTATTCTTATAGACATTCCTCTTTTCACTCACCTACATCAAAATATCCTAGAGCTTCTCCCTAACATGACCACTCAACCTACTCTAATACTAATTGACATAAATGATATCTAGGAGATTAATTATAACCTCCCAAATATCACAGCCAAAAAATTACAAACACACTCATCGAATTTAGAAGCACCAAATACAAAACAATATTTTATTATGCTCCTATATTTTTAATACATTCATTACACCTTGCTCAATAAATCCAAAAGATACCAAAATGTAGTAATATCTCTACAATTGTATCACAATTACAAATTAATTCAACACATCATAATGCAATTTAAAATCTGCTAAATTGAAAAAAACCACTTTGCTACTCCTATGACTAAATATTTTATTCTTCTCTCTCCACCCTTTGTCTCTCTAGAATAATAGTTACCATTCATATTGATCTTGTTCAATGGGAGCTCAAACATTCCTCACAAAGATGTTACATTTTGAAGTAGTTTAGTTTTTTATATTCTTGTGGGGATTCATTCAAGTATTATACATTAGAAATGTACACCAATTCGAAGAAACTTCACCTAAGACTTAAATTTTTTTTTTATAGAATTTTCTCATTTGTGGGCTCTCAAATAGGTGCAACACATAATAAATTCTCGAATTTCATCTTCATAGAAAAATTACATGGAACATGACCTTCAAAATTTCTAGTGGTTGAGAAGATCCCTATGAAACCAAATCTTTAACATGTTGTAGGAAGAGTATAGAAAAACTATCAGGAGTAATATTTTTATGGAAAATTTGTAAAAATTTATATTAAGCCACTTGAAATCATTTACCCCTTGTGGGAGTTTGGTCCCATATGGGATGGAGGAGTGAATTTGAGAGGTTTGGTTCCACAACAAGAACCCACATTTTTCATACAGTGTAAATTTGAACTAAAAGACCTACATAGAAAAATTCAAGTGAACATGACAAGCGATCAAAGAGATGCCATCTTAGAGTGGGCTAAAGTTTTACAAAGCTTAGAATATCTAATAATAAAGAAAAATTTCACAATAACAATTAATTTTAGCCCAAATTCAATCAAATTTGATAGTATACATAAAGATATGTGCCACACTTTATAAAGGAAATGACTGACACAAATACAAATATTCAACTTTGACCATATAAAAGTGATTTATCTTTTCAACTTTAAAATTATGCAAACTAATGAAATGTAGAACTCTTAATATAGTTAATGTTTATATTTAAAAAAAAAATTAGTTGGATATATTTTTTAAATTTGAGAGTGGAATTTGAAGTGTTGAAAATTTTAGAAAAAAGTGAGGTCGATGGGAAGTCGTGAATACAAGGGTAACATATTTTTTCTCTATTTTTTTTTTCTCTAGGTAAGTTACTTGAAAATATAGTGCATGAAAAAAAATTATGAATATTTATTTTTTAATAATTTGTTAAAGTCAAACTTAATCAAAATGTCATGGTTTTCATGGGAGTCAACTTTTATAATTTTCAAAAGATTTAAATTATACCCACTTGAAAATAATTTTCTCTCTAATGCATCAAAAATCTTTTAAAATTTTAAAAAATGTTCTAATATTTTTATTTTTTAATCAACATCATATTTGATTATAAAATACCAATCACAATAAATTTAAAAAAACCATAATACAACTAATCAAAATATTAAAAATATATTTTTGGATTCTAGACTAGGATATATAAAAGGTTATTTTCGTATTTTCATTAGTTGGAAAAATTCAAAGTTGAAGTCGATTTTTTTAATTTGCCCCAAAAGAGGGGTTAAGCTGCCACATAGAAAATTTTGAGCGAAAGGTTAGGTGAAAGGGTTTCACTTGAAACTATATGTGTCACATAGATGCTATGTAGTTTTGAGCAAAATAGTTTTACCCAAACAATTTATGATGAAATTGTTTTGAACTCGAAACTATTTTGTTTATTGGAAGTGTGACACAACTCTATGCTTTTACCCTTTGAACATGAGGACCCTCTAATTATTTTTATCAAATGGAGTCATTGATTTACAAAACTTGAAAAATCATGAACAATAAAAGAACAAAACAAAAATTCAAGCCAAAACTAGAAATAAAACTCGTAAATATTTTGAAGATGTAGGATTGTGTGTGGACCTATATGCTCCTACATCACATTAGGTAATAGAAATTTGATGAAGCATTGGATGAACATTCATCAATTTGCAAAACGTAATAAACTTATCATTTTTGTGTTTGTAGAAAGTGGTGAATTTATTTTATACAAGCATGTGCATCTTTTCGTGATCCATATTCTTGATTTTTGTGTTTCCTCTTCCTCTCTTGTGGCCTTTTTAGTTTCCTTCATAGTTGGGAATCTACAAACAATGTGTTTGAGGTTGAATTGAGCATACATGGAGCTTCTAGACACTTGTACTATGAGCTATTTGTGAGATTTAGTCTTATATTTTTATTGTATTGGGGGCACAAAGTTTAGTGGAGAGTTGTAAATTAGTCAAGTGGGAAGGGTTCTCAATTATTTGTAAGAACTCTTGGATGATCTATGGGTTGAGATCATTTGTATTGATGTCATTTTGGAGTACTTAAGTGAGTGTGACTCCTATTGTGGTGGGTTTTTCACCCATAAATAATTTCTCCACACTATTTTTCTTGTGGCAATTATTGGTGGTGTTATTGCACTTGCTTCATTTTTTATTGCAAATTGATATTGTGCAAGTAATAATCAATTTAATTGCTCTAGTAATTAACTTTATCTATATTTTGTGAGTTTATGACTAGCATAAGGAATATCCTTGGTAGTTTATGAATTGTGTTTGTTAGTACATCTTCATGAAAACATGTGGCATAAAAAAGAACCTTCGGTGAATTGTTGTGCATAGAGGGAATATTTAAATTTTCATTGATAATGAATGAACCCTTTTTGTTAATAAGTAAAACAAACCAAGCAAGTTTGTGTGTCTAAGATGATGATCTTATGTAGTATTTATTGATGTAATTGTCATATGAGTTTATGATAATGTTTTATATTGATGTGAATCAAGATTTTATAATGAAATGATTTGATGTAAATTAATAACCCAAAAATATCTTTAGATATAAGATCTTAGATGACCAACACAAATATATTTTGAAGCCTATATCAAAAATCTCAGATGACCAATTCAAATATATTTTGAAGCATGCAAATCAATGGCTAAAATAAGAAAAGTGAAATTTAGATTAAAAAGGCTAAAGTGTATGGTTGAGCCTAAACAATAAGACCATAAATATGGCTTAGGCCAATCTAAAAGAATTGATCGTATTCTAAAACCATGGATATAAAATATATTTTAAGGCTAGTACAAATTCATGTCGAAAACAAGACAAATTGAGCATTAGTCTCTACATTTACAACAGTTCCCAAAGTAAGTGTAAAACAGTTTTAGAAGCATACAAAAAACCGTTCTCATCGTTAGAAACATACAAAATTCCATCCACATTAGTTAAAAATATACACAGCATTGAGAGGCACAACAGATGAGGATGGCGACAAGAAATTGTTTCTCTTATCTTTATAGAATTTTGAACAGTGCCACAGAGCCATGGGCTCAACTGAGTCAGTGACTAGTGGAGCAGGGAAATAGGTAAGAAAGAAATCTCTATCAAATGTAGAATACAATAAGATTTCAATCAAATCTCAGGAAGAATGGAAGAGCTTAAACACACAGTGACTTATACTTCTAAGTCCAATCCAAACAAAACTCAACTTAATACAACTATCTGGCAAGTTTTTTAATTGCAGGCTTTGAAACCCAATTGCCAAAGTTCTGCCAAAGGCAACTCAAACCTCTCACACAACCCTAAAAACAAACAGAAGAAACATTATCATCAGTCCTTTACAAAACCCTTTAAACCAGTGCGTATTGTCTCCTCCATTTCCTTCAACTGGTCTTAGAACGGAGCGGAGGCCGAGAGGGGGAAGTTCTAACTAAAGAACCCTCATAAGAATCTCCAGGGAGCCCCATATATGCAGACTCCAACAAGAACCTCCCAGAATCCCCTGGAGAAGAGAAAGCCAGCGCGCCGCAGACACCCCCCCTCCGGCTGGTATTTCTCCTGTACCGAACTATGGCCCTGTAGATGTAAGGTATCAGGCCTTCCATGCTTCAAGTTGAAGCGCAATGGATGAAGATTTCCTCCTTCTTGGGATATAAAATCATAATCTGGTGCATAGATCCACCGTGACGGTTGGGTTTTAACCGTTAAGGCTGTCTGGATACAAAAGAGAAGTAATCGGTGGGACAAGATCAGCAGGTGATCAAAACATGTGGCGTACCCACTTAGTTTCTCAGCACTGACGTGTACGTGAGATTTTGGGGTGATAGCAGTGCTTGTGAACTAAATGCTTTCTAGGTTACAACTGGCAACAGCTACTGTTTTGGCTTTAGTTTCTGTCTTACCTAATTGTAGAATAGGATTCCCCGTTCGTCTAGGCCTCTTAACTAAAATTAAAACTACAATCATTACACAGACCATGGAATTCCTTGGGTAAAGTTGAGAAGCTTATCCTGCAATAGGGCAAGCTCATATAACCTCCCGACACCAATCAAATCCAGTTGGGTGATGCAAATCTTGATGTTTTTTAATAATTTCGATATTATTACCAGTACCTCGAGGAACATTTTAGGTCTAACGAAAAGAGATTTATGGATAAATTTTAGGTCTATGGATGAATTTTAGGCCTGCAAGCTTTATATGCATAAATTTTAGGTTTGCAAGTTTTATATGGATGAATTCTAGATCTACAGGTTTTATATGGATGAATTTTACATCTACAAGCTTTATATGAATGGATTCTAGGTTTGCAAGTTTTATATGCATGAATTCTAGGCCTACAAGATTTATATGGATGAATTTTAGGCCTACAAATTTTATATGGATGAATTCTAGATCTGCAAGCTTTATATGGATGAGTTCTAGGCCTACAAGATTTATATGGATGAATTCTAGGCCTACAAGTTTTATATGCATGAATTCCAAATTCATATAAAAACTAGAATAAGTTTAAAGCAATCCAATTATAGTTGTGGTGGTGTTGGGGAGAACTTATATATAATTTTTCCATTTTAGATATTTTGTAATAGATTTTTTATTGAAGAATTAATAGAGTTGTCGAGTTTTTTGGTTTTTTGTACAAATTTTCCTAAGTGTTTATTATGCTTATGGTTACTTTCTAGGGTGTATCTTACAATGTGTAAGTCTGATTAAGGGTATTAAGATTCTCTTGTGATGTAAGTGGGCAATAATATGGATTGGTTTAATAATGTGTAGAGTTTTAAATATTAGTCATCATGTACAAGGATATTAACTATCATTTTGATTATGTTGTTGGGAGCCTCCCATGAAATGTGTTAAATATTCTTTGGTATGTTATATGCACAAAAATCAATCAATGGTTTGATAGAAAGATTGATTTTGTCTACAAGTTGGTCCTTATTGTCACATCTTTCTTATGTTAGTGCATAATACTTTGTCGTTTGATCCATTGTAAGAGTTGTTCTTTGCAAAGTTATTAGAGTGTAGCGTTTTAAATATTAGTCATCATGGACAAGGATTTTAACTATCATTTTGATTATGTTGTTGGGAGCCTCTCATGAAATGTGTTAAATATTCTTTGGTATGTTATATGCAAAAAAATCAATAAATGGTTTGATAAAAAGATTGAGTTTGTCTACAAGTCTGTCCTTATTGTCATGTCTTTCTTATGCTAGTGCATGATTGTCGTTTGATCCATTGTAAGAGTTGTTCTTTGCAAAGTTATTAGAGAAGTTACTTAGTTGGATTTCAAATTGGATTAGCATAGAAGTCAAGTGTAAGAGACTAGTTGAGTGGATTCCAAAGAATCCCATAAATCTACAATAATTAGATATTATATGGTTACACATGTTTGAGAGCATTTTTAGGGAACAATTGTAAACTATATCTTAGAGTTCATTGTGTGCATGCATACTTTTTTTGAAGAAGCTCCACATTAAGTTTCTCACTCTATACTAGAAAATATTTATCAAGAAACTATGTACTAGGTAAATATGTTGATAATTAAAAAGTGCATTAAGATAGATAGCATGGAGTAGAATCTTACCATGCATACATGTTCATGATGGATATTTAATAATAGTTTCAATAGTGCCGACAATGTAAAATAATAGAGACCAATAGTTTTAGATATGTGCAATCCAAAATATGGAATCAAAGTTGTGAATTGGCACTCATCATAGTAGAGGCGGTACAATATCAATAGACACGCCACATGCCTATAAGGAAACATAGTAGATGGTGTAGGAGCACCAAATAGACTTAATGCCTCTATGAGGAAACTTTTGATTTTTGATTCAAATTTGATGTTATAATGTTGATAAAGGGTCCAAGAGGCTATATTTAATATGTATTAGGCCCTAGTAGGTTGTTATAGGTTTATTTTTCAAATATTGTAAAAATTGCCAAAATGTTGCAATATTGTCAATGCAAAAATGCAAAAAAAAGGAAAAAATAAGGAAGTTCAAAGCTCATAGGGATTTTAAAAGGTGGTTATGTTAGTTTGAGCATGTGAAGAAGTTTAAAATCCTTTAAAAAGGTCATTTGCATCATTTTAAAGCAGATTGGTGGGTTTGAGGATGAAAATGAATAAAGAATTACATTGTTTTATTGTCATTTAATGTGTTTTTCATTGTTGCAGGCCATTTTACAGCCATGTACGGATAGAAAACCCACTTCTATTTGATTGGAGGTTAAATTATTTTGAATCTAGTTTCTAATGAAATTGGTTTCATCCCATTTCATTGAGTTATGCAAAAGATATGTTAATTTCTTTATAGGCAACTTGAAATTCTGAACTAGGGGGCAACAAGCACTAAAAAATGCATAACTCTCATTTTAACTAGTAAAAACTCATGATTTTTGGTTTGGAGGTCTTTTTAAATATTTTATTTAATATTTTCCAAATTTTAGGAGTTTGGATTAATGTTTGACAACGTTTCAAGGAGGCCCTAGGCTGTCTCCATTAAGTAGATGTTAGGGTTTTGTGAAAATTAAGTAGAAACCCATGTAAGATGAATGAATGAGCATGTTCAGACCCATTTTTGTGTGTTTGAGACATTGGAAAGGTTTGGTAGGTTGTGGAAGTCATATTTTCAATAACCCTCCTTTGTGCAAGCATAAAAGTTGCCTTAAACTTGAGTTTTTGTTGTTGGGTGAGTTGTTAATGTTTTTCCTACCTAAATTTGTGTAAAAAACCTATTTGAGACCTGATAATAATATTGGACTATAGATTTGGTGCTGGTTTAGTGATTGGAGTGGGGTTTTTGTGTAAAAGTGACCTAAATGGCCATATTGTCTAAGAAGGACAATTTGATTTTGAGGGTTTTGGTTCAAAGAACATCATACTGATTTTGACATATGTTTGAGAATACGATAATGGGTATCCAAAAGGGTGAAAATATTTCTAGTAGGAGATTTGCATCCCAAAATATTGTTGACTATTATTTGGAGAAAGTGTACAAGCATGGCATGGTGGTGTGAGTGAATGGTCCTTAAAACTTTGTTGTGGACATTCTAGGGGATTGAATGATGTTGTGTAGGTTGGATTAACCTTGTTGGAGCTTCCTTAAGAGTTGGTTTTGTGTTACAATCCATTTTGTGCCATAGTTGGCCTTATTGTTTAAGATAATGGAATTGAGTTGCCTCAAAAGAGAAGTTTTCAGTTTTGTGATCTGATTTATGCCAAGTGCATGGCAAGTTGAATAATGTGAACCCTTGTATTGCATCAGTAGAGGTAGTGTTCACGGACAACATTGTGTGGTAGTTGAAGTCGAGGGAGGTTTGATTGTGTGTGGATGGATAAAAAGTGTGATTAAAATTAAACATACTTGTAATGAAATAGAATTAGATTTATGCTACACTTGGAACATGTTCATACAAAGTACATGCACTATAAGGTAGATAAATCTAGGTGTATATTAACACTACCACACTATGAAATTCATTCTATAATAACTTCTTTAAGTAGCGGTGATGAACTCATACAATTTGTGCATATACATTGAATCAATAAGTGAATGAGGGTGGTTTTAATATATAGATAGAATACACTTTTAATAGTGTGTAAGATTAAAATTTTTCTACTTTGCAACTTTGACCTTATGCTTTTAAACTTACTTTAGTTTTCATCCCCTTAATCATGTTTTAACAATAGTTAACTTGGTTTCTAACCATTTACACGACTATAGAAATAAGGAACATAAAGAAATCACCTATAACACCCATCCTCAATCATACCTAAAAAATTGAGCATCTAAGTCATTTAGAATAGAAAATGGATTTGGCTCTTATGCCCAAATACTAGTGAAAATTAAGAAAATGACAAATTTCTATAGGAGTGCAAGCGAAGGGAGTTGTGATGAAATTAGGCGAGATCTAGAGTATAAAATCCCAAGAATCAAAGATCGACAAGATTGTGGTGGTCACGGAAAAGGTCGATATCGGCAACAAAAATATAAGAACCAAGGTTGTAGGGGTAGAATATGGTAGCAACGAAGGGAAGAGAGGGCGTGGAGCCAATAAGGAAACCCTAACCAAAAAAATCTAGCCACAAGCATGAATACCATCCACTTGAATAGCATACCACCAAATAAGTGTGCCAATTTCATTTTATAAAACTTTGCTTGGAAAAATAGGATAGCCAAATTAAAAGATAATGTCTTTCTCTTAAAATGCATAGGAGACTAGCCCATAAAAGGAAAAAAATTGCACTATGTCAAAGGTAATGGGGAAATGAACTAACTTTGAAAGTGTTCCAAAAATGATTTTTTATGGACAATTGTCAAAAAGAAGGGTGGAAGAAGGAAATTTTAAAGAATGGTCCATACATGATTGAGGGATTAGGATTTTTCATTAAAGATTGGGAGCCAAATTTTAACCCCTTGAAACAAGAAGAGGACAAAATTCCACAATGATTAAGATTGTAAAACCTCCCCTAGGAGTACTAGGATCTAGAAACAGTTGAAGAAATAGGAAGTAGTCTAGGAACATTTCTAGAAGGGTGGATGACAAAATGGTAGAAGGCAATTTTAGAGTATATGCAAGAACTTGTGTAGAAGTTCCATACAACGAATAAATCCCTAAGAAAATTGAAATCATACCAAAATTGAGGGTTTGGAAATAGGTGGAAAGAGACATCCAATAATGGTGGTTCCAATCATGTCTCACCCATGGAAACTTTATGGAAGAATACCATAAGAAAAAATAATCCAAAATTGAAGAAAAAATCATAGAACCTGTGAGGTGAACAGGGGGATGGGGAGCCCTGAAGAGGTAGCACTAGGGGAAATCAGAATGGGAGGTTTGGTAAATATTGAGAAGAAAGAAGAAGAAGAAGAGGAGGAGTTAGGACCATAGAAGATGGAGCGAGAGGCCCACCTCAAGGAGGTTAATAAGGGTGATATCATAGAAACCCAAGGGCATGAGAAAGAAGAGGAGGTTACTGAACAAAATAAAACCCTCATTCTTGAAGTAGTAGGAAGATAAGTAGAGAAATTAGAAAGAAAGAATAAAGAAAAGGGAACCACAAGATAATAAATTCCATTAGAAGAAGGAGAAATTGATAGTGAGGAGGATGAAATAAACTCTCTTGAGGAGAGAATCTTGGAACAATAAAAATCAAAGCTTAAAAAATCAAAAGTGTGGGAAAAGGAGGAAAGAGGAACAAAGTTGAATAAATAAAATATGGAAATAGTGTTGAACACTTGGAATACTAAGAGGGGAGAGGGTGAACCAGTATTCTATTAAACCATTCAAACATTAGCCATCCAATTACCAAAGCATATTAAACTATTATGAGGAAAGAAAGCATGAAAACATCCACAACATCATATAACACATGAACACTAGGATCTTTACATGGAAAAACCAAAATGGGAAAAAACATGGTGAGGGTTAGCTCACAATATATTATAACTAGTTATAGTATATTACAAAAATGCTTATAATAGGTGGAATCACTTCCTATAAATAAAAAGAAAGAATAAAGAGGTGGCACACTACCTATTTTGAACTATTACAAATGCATCTATAATATTCAATTATATAGTTCCAATGAAGCACAATAACAATCTTTGCACTAATCTGGATCAATTCTCTACTTTTCTTTGCATTCACACACCTTAGAACTCAATTCACACTATTTTGCTGAAATTCGCATCACACACAATACATGCCACATATATCTCTCATCACTTATTAAAAAACACGAGAAACAATCTAGCATATATATCGATATCAACTGTATTATTAATTAGGTTAGCCTAATTGGATGTAACACAAAAAATTCAACTTGTCGGCCCCAAAACAAGTTCTCCATACTTTGTGCCACAATTCAAAATTCAAAACTCCTTAAGATAGGTCAGCATGGACCTAAAATAGATCCCACATAAAAGCTCAACACATATTAATCCTTCACATACTCATCAAATGTGTTAGATCAACACACCACAAGACATAAACAAAAAATCTTCAACTGTTCATCCAATTTGCAACATGTGGACATCAAATCATGATACCATCTATAATTTGGGCTCAACTAACATTTGGAAACTTATCTTCGACACTGTAACATCAAAGAATCATCCATGAAAATAGTGCATAATCTCCCACACCAACACATTGTATAGGAAATGGATGTGAAATTCTATACCAGACTATCATTCATATCTCTCAGAATACTTCACCAAACTAGATGAAATATTAGATTTAGACGCATCAAAAAACTGCAAAAATTAGGTTAAAATTGTAGAGAAAAATATTCTTTTGTGGAGTGGTGCAAACCTAAAAATGGATGCAAATTGTTACATTGAATTGGTAGTTCTGACACTTAGTCAAATTTCCACACAATTAATCTTTTTGGACCAAATCTTCTTGCAGAAATGACTTCCTCAACACCTCAAAAAAATGTTAGGATAATCGAAAGTGATCCACAACAATTTTGACATCAATGAAAACAATGTATTGCATAGTTATGAACTTTCTCCATGCTCATGTTGCCAACTAGGATCATCAATGACAATCTCCTCAAAATTCCAACAATCTCCCCCTTTGTCATTCATGGAAACATGCCAAAAAAACTAAAAAATGCTCTCTAATACTCTCCCCCTTTGACAACACTAGAAAAGGGTGCCTATAGACACTATTCTGATTCATTACTAGAACTCTCCCTAAATGATGTAGTCATATATAGTTGTGAAAAGAATTAACTCCCCCTGAGCCATGAATTGAAGTAAAAATCTCAAAAAGATGTTGAAATGCAACTCTATATGTCTGCATATATACAAGTAATCTAAACATAAATGCACAAAAAAAAAAATGTGAGTCAATTAGAGGTGGTTCACTCCTGCAATTTGTTCACCAGATCTTCTTAGGCATGCCTACCATCTTTGCATTCATGTTTGGCCTTTGAAAGCAACCTGATTTGAGTTTAACACTTCGACAATAGTTCTTCTCCTTCTTTCGATGAACAAGCTACCAAATTCATTCCTTTGGCCTTAACTAAAATAAGAAGTGACTTAGAAACTAGTAGTAGTTTGGGATTTACCAAATCCTTGACCTCTCCAAATTGTTGTATGATATGTTATTTTTGTGCTTTTAGTTGGAAATTCTTTTTACGAGGATCTTCAATTTTTCTCCTTGTGACACTAGTGAGGTCATATGCACTATAGGCAACATCAATTTGTGACTCAATAGATTCCATCTCCATTTTTTTGTTCTATGTGGATCTGGGACACTTCATTCCATATTGGAGTAGTGACTTCACCTCATCTACACTACCTTCAACATCCTTTAATAATTTTGAAAATTTCTTGTGTGCAGTAGAACATCTCTTTGTTATCTTCATCATTATTTTGTTACTCAATCTCTTCTCTACTTCTTTCTCATCCTCTTCCTTTAGTTTGGATGAATAAGACTTGAATGAATCAAAGAGTAGTTTAAAGTCTTCCATATCGGATAAAGTGGTGTCGATGTTTTATCTTGGTATGATCTCCTAAAATGCTTTGACTGCCTCACCCATTAGCTATCCACTCTTCTAATGAGTTTCAATTATATCCTTCCTTGCAGATGTATGAAAAAGGGCTCCTATTTGAAGCTTATGGATAGGAGAGATCTTGTTCAAATCAACACTTTCTTGTTGCATGGGTAACAACAACAACTGAGAAGACACAATAGGTTGGAAACTAGGCTAAGCACTTAATAGATTTCTTAGAGAATCTCTTAAGGAGTCAAAATTTTCACCAAGAGACTTTGTAGTCTCCACAGTCTTATTCATTTCATCTGTAACTTTTCTGGAGTCAATAGTTTCTTTCTTTTTTGCATCTTTGGATGCATCCTTATCCTTTTATTCTTCTTCTTCCTTTTCTTCATGTGTTTCTTCATGCTCTTCACCTTTCTCTTCTTCAATCTTTTCCTCATCATCTTTATCTACATTCACTTCCTCTACAATATTTTATGTATTTAGCGGGGGAATAACTTCAACATTTTTTGTTGGAGGAGGAGTTGAGACATTTTCCTTCATAATGTCTTCTTCCATCATCGCCTCTTCTTCATTTTCTTTTGACATATCCTCCAGTTCAAGAGGCATTTTATCCAATGCAACTTCTTCATTGACCTCATGCTCATGTTGAGCATCATTTGCATGTACCTCTTCTTCTATCTTGAGTTCCAGAGCACTAAAACCAACATTCATTTCTTCTTCAAATACCAGAGTCGGTCTTAACTTTTTCACAATCTCCTTAGCTTTGTCATTGATATATTTTCTGACTCTCTCCATATCCCTTTGGTCTTTCACCATAAGGACTCTAATTCTTTTCTTGGTTCTCATCTCCTTGCTATATATAGTGACCAATGTGGCCTTGTCATCTTCAGAGAGTGGAGTGTAAACTCTTTCTAAGGCTTCATATTGTAGCCTTTCATGTTCATTTATAGCTTCTTCCCTTCTTTTCAACAAGATGTACCATACATCATTAGGAATATCCTTTCTAATATTCTTCATATCTACTTGAAGTACTACAATGTACTTGATAATAGTGTTAAGAATGGCGGCCTTATCCACCTCATTTGATTTCTTATACAATTCTACAATTTCCTTAAACATATCATTTTGCACTATGCTATTAAAAATTTCCTTTAGTTTCATTGGGGGGTGAGGCCTTATCAGATCAACTTGTTTATTTTCCTTGCCCTTTCCCAGAGTCTTCTTTACTTATATAGTATTTTTCTTCTTTGGTGAATCTTTCTTGGCTTCCTTCTTCTTCTTCTTGATATGAATTTTAAATGATTCTTTCTCCTTTTCTATTTCCTCCTCGCTATTAGTATCTACTATGTCAACTCTTCTCCTTTTTGCACTAGCTTCACCTTGTGGAGCATCACTTTTTAATTTTCCAGACCAATTGTGGTCCTTCTTCTTCTAGTTCTTCCTCATCAGCAATATTTACTCCAATATCTTTCTCTCTTGTGGCCTTTTGTTTCAATCTTCTTTTGGTAGGGGCAACAGGAGGTGCGACAGTGGTGATCTTTTTCATCTTTGCCTAGTGGCATACACAACTAGAGGGCTAGTAGTAGGTTTTCTCTTCTCTCCAATAGATGGTAAAGCCTCAGAGGAATTTTGAATAGATGGTGGAGTGGTATTTATTCTCCCTGATCTCCTTGACCTACCTAAATCTTGTCCAACACTCATATCTACTCTTGCTCTCTCTAACACATCACACTTTTTGTTGTTGCTTACCTGTCACTATTACTAATTTTAATGCTATTTTTAGTTTTTTTATCTAAATTCTAGTCCTATGGGCTCCTCTTATTAAGGGTATTGGATCTTGTAAATGCATCTTATATTATAAAAAACATACCTTTTTTTATTTTGAAATTCCACACTCTTGTGTATATTTGTCAACCATAACATCGACATTTACCTGGTTTATGGCCCCTTTTGTTTCATATGGACTTCCATGGATTTTTATACAAATGTCCCATACCTAGGCTTTCTTTCATCCTTTTGACTCTTCAATAGAATATTTGCATAGCCATTTAGATCAACCTTCGTCACCTCATAACCCAATTAAGGAACCCAGAAAAATCTTGGTTCCATTGCCTCCATGATGTAATGATTTGTGGAAACTCGGAAAGTGATACCATTTTTGTATTTTTCAAAATTACTGTAGGAATCCTCTCTCTTTCATGCATTTTTATATGAAATAATACAAAGAAATTAGTAAGTGCATCATCCTTTCATTGGTGTCTCCAAAGATCCTCATGTAGTCTTTAATTTGATGTGCAATGGGCCTTCCACTTACCTAGTTAACCTTACCCATTATAAGAACCTCTTTCAAAAAGTAGGATAGTAAGCACATTACTAAAGTTTCATACTTAAAACACATATTTATTCTTCATGATCTCCTTTAATTTTTCCATCACCTATTGCCTAAGAAACTGACAAAAGTCATAGTCTGCACCATTCTCTACCATATCATGTGCCACATGAATTGGAATGGCATAAATAGAGTTGTCTCTATTTGTGAAATAAATATTATAACCAATGACTGTGGAAACATACCTAATGATAGGGTTTCTGATAGGATTTACATCAAGGGCTCTCTAATCAAATGTTGTACCTGTTTTCTCGATTACATATTTGTTTTTAACAAATTTTAAAACTAGAACTGGCCCTATGGAGCATAAAATGGTGATCTCTCTTATCACCTCCTTAGTAATCATGTGTGACATATCAATCCAAATGAATTGATCATGGATTCTACTTAAGGCCATTATAATCCACTTGTTATTATAAAAGAAGCTTGGGAAACACTACCATATCTCCAGTTTCTTCTTGACTAGGACTTTGTATTTCTGCTAAATAGGGTGAATTCTATGAATATAAATTTCCCAAGCTCCCTTCGAGTTACTTTATTTTTGCTTAAGTACCGGCCACACCCTACAATTAAAATCAATATTGGGCTCCTTTCACAAGGATTTATGTGAATGCTACCACTTTTCATCTGGGTGCTCCTCACAAGGTTACTTTCTCTCTCTTTTTAAAATTCATCGCCATGCTTCCACGTGTCGATAGTTCGCACTCTTCAGTGCTTCTTTCTGTCCCTCCTCATTCAGGCTCTGACCGCATGCCACGTAGCATCAATCCACACACATTACTTGGTGACCCCCACCTTCAACACAGTATGCTTGGGAGACCTCCGCATGTCTTCATAGTGCAAGTTTTCATCGCATAAAAGAAGGATGAACATCGGCCTCCGACCGCTTGCCACATAGATTTTCTGACTTCATCACGTAGGGGAATGAAGCAACGAGAACCTCACAACAGTTGCCACATTTTGTAACTATTGTCATGAGTGGATGACAAATTTTGACACTCTAGTCTGTTGGGACCACTGCCATCATTCATAGGGGATGTATCTGGCTCTAAGGCGTCCTCATTCATGGCTCGAATTTTTTTCCGTTGCAATGGCCAGGGGAAATCATTGCTAATACATCATTTCTCATGATCGAAGGATCTTTTTTGTTACTAGCTCATCGGGCTGGGATTTTATTATAAATATTGCTTCTTCTTTCGAAGCAAGAGTTTAGATTTTGATAGAAAAATTGGTAAAAGAACTAGGCCTTTACCGCTTTTAGATCATTGTAAAGACTTGCAGACTATGCCATTGTTCGGCCTTTCTTTTTTCTTAAATATTTTTTATAAATTTTTATTGTGCCATCATGGTACTGAATGTTTCATTTATAGAAATTCTATAAATTTAATGCAAGTTTGTTGGTTTAGATCATGTCTTTGAATCCTCTTTTTAGTAAATGTGCATGAATATTATTTTATGTCATTGGGTGAATCATTCAGACTTAGATATCTTTATTTCCTATCATTCTAGGACATAGAATATTGTTGAATGGGCCCTTAGATCGAATCTACAAGATAGAACTATCATGCCTTATATCTAAATCTTCGTGCATCGCCCTAGTTAGATCCTTTTGTTTTTATATTTTCTTCCTTTTCCCATTCAAAACCCTAGTTATAGAAGAAGACAACTTCTTTAAAATATAGAGGTTGCTTAGTTTAGTGCAATAGGTCCTCCCTTTAACTAAGTTTCCCACAAAGGGTTGTTACCTTGTCAAATTTTGGCATCAATTTTTTTTTTTTCCTGGCACGCCCAATGGGACCACTTAAATATACCAAATCTAGAGGGTTTATAAGCCATCGGCCTGTTACTATGTCATGAACCACAAAAAATCTTGGCTTTTTAGTGCCTTCGCTAGTAACAACGCATATCCAAACTCGCCCAGTAGAGATTTTGGATCCTATCCATGATGTAGTTTGTGAACCAAAATTATGTGGCTTGGGATGCCGAAAGTCCCATTGTAGCCCTAGTCGCACCTATTGTTTGGGCCCCTATCCTAGTCTCTACTCTCAAAGCTATTCCAAATTTTACCAGAGATGGCTCAATAACACCATTCGAACATCTGCAAGATGTTGCAGACGTGTGTTTGGTACACAAAGTTACCGATCAGAACATAGCGTTGAGATTTCTTGCGACTTCTTTCAGAGGAAGAGCATTAGATTGGTATCGCACTCTACTAGCTAATACTATCGATACTTGGGATTACCTCGGGGATCCTTTTTATGAAATATTCTCTAATGATGGAGATAGGTCTTCACTATATCATCAGCTATCAACAATAAAACAAGCCCCATCTAAAGCCATGACTAATTTCAACACTCGGTTCCATACAACCTGGTAGAGAATCTAGAATGCCATCTGACCACTAGTCGATTTAAAATTTATGTTCTACTTAAAGTCCATGAATGTTGACATCTCCATGATGATCCAGTCACTTGGCAAAACCACATTACCGGATGCATACAACATAGCAGTTAAGGCATCGAACAACCTGATCGATGTCGGGAAGTTGCCACCTTGGCTCATTATATCGATATTCCCCGAAATATCAACTTCTACCCAAGAGATGCCATCTACTAGCACACCCACACCACCCCCATCTATGTACACATATCCAAGTGTGCCACAAAATGTTGCTTCTACATCTGGTGCTTTGAAGGATGAGATGAGTGACATAAGAGAGATGTTACGAAACTTAACAAACACAGTAACTAGTATCAAGCACAACCAGGCTGCTCCTTTGAGACCATCCTACCAACACAACCAATATCAAGGAGTCACACACACAAATCTGTTGGCTTAGACAAATAACCAAATAGTACCGGTATTGACTTTGTTGGGAGCTACTCAAACAAGTACAAGAAGAGAGTTGACTACAAGATAGAACAATCTCTCTGAAGATTTCAATCCCAAGTGTTATCCCTTCGATGATGCACATATACCTCAAAATTGTTCGCGTGACAATTTGCAGCAAAAAGTTGCAGCACAACGCAACCAAAGCATGGTGTTGAATTTAGGAGGATCTACATGTGCCTCTCCCCAAATGGAGAATGTGGTTCTTACCACACAGATGCAGTGAATGTCCCTGAAACAAGAAAATGACATAGCTCTTGACTATGCCCTCATCTCATGGATGGATGGGGAGGAAGCAATGTTCATTTATGAAGCATCCACATCAGTGACCCCACAAGTATAGTCTAACTACAACACTTGATTGAAGAGGAGATTCATAGGTGAATCTATCACTCTATAGCCCAGAAGCATCCTGGACCAACCCCTTAGCCCTTCCATAATTGCTCCCCAACCATAATTGTGCAAGGATATTGTCATCACCAAGTCCAAGGAATAGAAGCCTCCAAATCTACCAGCCTTGAATGTGGTGAAAAAATTGAAGAAATCTTCCCTAATCTATCCCTTTGGGATATCTTAGCCATTCCAAATCAAAAAATCATTACTATAGAAGTCCCTACAAAAATATACGGTTGTGCGGTGAATGGAACAAGCTTCTAAAAGGGCTCTTGACTCGTCACCTCCAACCAAAGTTCTTGAAAATACTATAAAGGAGGTTTCGACTGAAGCCAAAGAGGAGAAACCAAAACCTAAACCCTTTTTCTTGACTCTCATTATGGGGAAGAAACTGCTGCTTAACTCCATGATAAAATTTGGTGCCAACACGACAGTCATGCCCAAGCAAATAGCTAAAGCCTTAAGGCTTAGTTATTAGCCTTTAAAGAGAGGAGTTATGCAGTTGGATGGGAACAAGGTCAAAACTATAGGCCTCATTAAAGACCTCCCCTTGACTTTCTTTTACTGTCCTACCATCACAGTGCCACAAGACACTATGATCATTGACATCCCTCCCATCTTCGGCCTCTTCCTATCCCAAGAATTCACCTCAAAGATAGGCAGATACCTTTCTTTGGATTGGTCCCACCTAATTCTCAAGACTAATCATGGGGCTAAAATGAAGATAATATCATAACCTCTGCATGTAGAAC
>CM021104.1:544473299-544593970 GCA_007115665.2 Sequoiadendron giganteum | reverse complement strand
GTGTTCATTGTCTTATGTGTTAAAATTTATTCTTATTGAATTTATGATCCTATAACTCACATGGTATCAGAGCATGTTTAAAGAAGATTGTGATCAGATTTACCTAAGCAACACTTTCATCCACTCTTGTTCTCATCTTCTAGCATTTATCTCATCTTGAAAATGGTGAACAGGCTCAAGATCGAAGATAGGCTGGAAGGTACTTCCAACTTCACCTCTTGGAAGTTTAGAGTGATGCTTGCATTGGAAGAAAATGATCTTGTTGAGTTCATGGAGGGAAAAGTTCCTGAACCTTCTAATGAAAATGAGAAGCCACAATGGAAGAAGAATGGCACTAGGGTGAAATTTTTTTTGGTTGATTCGATGAAGGACCACCTTCTGCCAATTATCTCCAAGTTGAAGACAACAAGAGAAATGTTCAAAACCCTGGAGGAAATGTATTAGTTCAATAACACAAGTAGAGATCTTGCCTTGAAGCAACAACTTCATCATGTCAAGATGGCGAAAGAAGATTCTTCCATGTCCTTCTTCATGAAGATCACTAAATTGAGAGATCAAATCTCTACCATTGGGCATATGGTTGATGATAAGGATTTGGCCATGTTGGCTCTTAATGGTCTTCCTAAATCTTGGGAACCATATATATCCAAGGCATTAGTCCGAGATCAAAGATACCTAAGTTTGGTCACTTGAGGGAAGATTGCATTAAAGAGGAATCGAGATTACGAGCAAGAGGCAATGGGAAAATTTATACCAATGAGGAGATTCATGTACTTTCCAGTCAATATTCGAAGAAGAGAGGAAGAGAAGGAAATAAAGGCTAATTCAAGAGGAATAAAGATAGAATATTTGATGGTGCTCCTATATCTAAGAAGAAGAAGGATCTTTCCCACATACAGTGCTACAGATGTGATAAGTTTGGTCACTATGCAAAGGATTGCCCAACTAGACCAAATCAGCATGCTTCAATTGCAGATGTGGGTGAGATCTCTCCTCTACAGGATTCAAGTGAATTTCTATTATATTCTACCTTATCAAGCAATGTTTCAATAGATAGAAATATTTGCTTGATTGATAGTGGTGCCTCTCATCACATTATTGGGTTTAGAGAACATCTTTCAAATTTGGTGATGAGAGATACAAGTATTCAAGTCATAATTGGAGATGACACATGTTATTCAGTGAAAGGTGTTGGGACGTCCACTCTTCACTTAGATTACAACATCTCCTTGTAGTTGAGTGATGTAATATTTGTACCAGACATCAAGTGAATCCTTATCTCTATTTCAGCCTTGCAGGACAAGGGATATCAAGATGCATTCTCTGAAGTTAAGGTTCTTGCATGGCCGAAGAACTCTAGCATCAAGTCAGCCCGAGTGGTTGGTGTTCATCAAGAATGTCTCTACAGAATTTCCACTCATCTACTATAGGCTTTGTTGCATGATACATCAAGTTCATGTGAGATTTGGTATAGAATACTTGCTCGCATTCACTTTCGAGCACTTCCAACCATGGAGAAGATGGTTTTCAAAATTCCTAAACTAAGTGAGGAGCATGAAGGTACTTGGTGAGGATGCGCATTAGGTAAGAATACTAAAGGACCATTTGACAGTAGTGAAAGTAGATCCAAATGCATTCTAGATCTTGTTCATTTTGATTTGTGTGGTCCAATGTTTGTTGCTTCTTTGAGTGGTTTCTTGTATTATGTAATTATAATTGATGACTACTCTAGAAAGACTTGGATTTATTTCTTAAATACTAAATAATCTAAGGAAGTACTTGAGAGGTTCAAGGAATTTAAAGCTCAAGTAGAGAACTCATACGGGAAGAGGATCAAAGTTTTGAGATCTGACAACAAAGGAGAATACATCTCTGGAAGCTTTCATAAGTTTTGTGTTGAAGCAAGAATTAAGAGGGAGTTTTTTGTTCCCTACAATCCACAACAAAATGATGTAGCAGAAATGGAGAATAGATCTATTGTAGAAGTAACTAAGGCCATGATTCATGATCAGGATTTGCAAATCTTCCTTTGGGCTGAAGCTTCTAGGATAGTTATGTATGTTCTGAATTGGAGCCCTCATCGTATCTTGGAGAATATGACTCATGAAGAAGCTTTCACGGGTATGAATCCTAGAGTCGGCCATTTGAGAATATTTGGTTGTCCTATTTATGTTAATGTCCCTAAAGATAAAAGGACCATCTAGCAAGAAGGGAATATTTGTGGGCTACAGTGAGTCTTCAAAATCCTATAGGATTTACATTCCAGGTCAGCAACTGATAGAGATCAACAAGGATGTTACATTTGAAGATGTTGCATTCAAGAGATCTAAAGAATCTCACATGGAGATAGACAATGAAGACCAAGAGTCTCCTAAAGACATGGAAGTTGACCATACTCTTGAGATTCAGAGGAGGCTACTAATCCAAAATAAGATGATGATCCACTTGAGCCTTTGGAACCAACTGATGGGCCTACCAACATTGTTATTGGTTGAAAGAGACCTCTATGGGCTAGAAAAATAATGCAGGAGGCAGAAAAGTTTGCAGCCCCTAGAGGAACATTTCGAGAAAGAAAAAGACCTTATAAGTTTTCAAGGTATGTTGCATTGATGAGTCAAATGATTGAGTCTGAACCTTCTAGTCTTGAGGAAGCTACATGTCAGTAAGTATGGAGAGATGGTATGGCTGAATAATATCAATCTATCCTTAAGAATGATGTTTGGGACATTGTACCTAGACCAGAAGGAAATTTTTTTGTATCTTCTAAGTGGCTTTTCAAGATCAAGCATGCAGCTAATGGAAGAATTGAGAAGTACAAGGCTAGATTTGTGGCTAGAGGATTCTCTCAAAAAGATGGAATAGACTATGAGGAAACCTTTTCTCTAGTTGCTCGTTATACTTCCATCAGAACTATCATTGCCATTGGAACAACTAAAGGATGGAAGTTACACTAGATGGATGTGAAAAAAACTTTTCTAAATGGTGTAATTGAAGAAGAGGTATACATTAAGCAACCTAATGGATTTGAGGTTCATGGGAAGGAGTCTCATGTTTGTAGATTGAAGAAGGCTTTGTATGGCCTTAAGTAGGCTCCTTGTGCTTGGTAAGAGAGGATTGGTCAATACTTGCTAAGCTTGGGCTTCTCCAAGAATGATGTTGATTCAAACCTATATTTCAAGGTAATTAATGGCCAAGCCTTGCTCTTGGTTCTCTATGTTGATGATCTATTCCTTACTGGAGAAGAACACCTCATTATCAAATGCAAGAAGGAGCTGGCTTTTGAATTTTAAATGAAGGATCTTAAGTACATGCATTACTTCCTTTGTTTAGATGTATGGAAGAGGCCTAATGAGATCATTCTAAGTCAAGGGAAGTATACAATAGACATGTTGAATAGATTTGGTATGATGGATTGAAAATCCATGTCTACATCGATGGAAACCAATTTTCAGAAGTTAAAAGAGGTTACAGCTAGTTCAGATCTGGTGGATCCTACTATGTACAGGTAGTTGATTGGATCATTGATGTATCTAGTAAATACTAGACTAGATATTTTCTATGCAATCAGTGCACTTAGTCAGTTCATGTGTGAACCAAGGCAAATACACCTAGTTGCAGGAAAGCATATCCTGAGATACTTGTGTGGCATAGTTGGGTATGGCTTGAGATATTCTTTTGATGTGGACTTGAAGTTGCATGGTTATACTAATTCTGATTGGGTGGGGTGTGTTTCTAATTGAAAGAGAACCTCTAGATGTTGTTTCAGTTTGGGGTCTGCGATGATCTCCTAGGGTAGCAGGAAGTAGTCTTTAGTGGAACTAAGCACCGCAGAGGCTGAGTACATTGCAACATGTGTGGAAGCTCGAGAAGCAGTGTGACTTTGAAAGCTCCTTGCAAGATTTTTTGGACAATCATTGAAGCCGACTGTCATTCATTTTGATAATCGAATTTGAGTGAATCTTTCTGTGAATCTAGTGTTTCATGACATAACCAAACATGTTGAGATCAAATACCACTATATCAGAGATATGGTATTGAGGAAAGAAATCCAGTTGAGATACATTAGCACTGATGATAAGATGGTAGACATACCCACCAAGCCTCTCTCCAAAGTAAATTTTGTGTACTTCTGAGACAAGCTTGGTATTGTGGAGAATGAAGCCCTAGCTGAGAGGGAGAGTCGGCTTCAGTGATCTTCTATGATTTTCTCTAATGCATTTTTCTCTGTGAGAGAAATTTAAGGTGAAAGCCCTTGTTTCCACCCTCTAGGAGTATCCATGGTGGATGTCATGTTGAGCGACTCCATGAAAACATCACGTGAGAGAGTCTGTGATGATTTTATTGTACTTGTGTTTATTCACCCTCTGGGAGTAGCCATGGTGAACATCATGATGAGATAACGACATCACATTGAGTGATTTCGTGATGGGAACTTGTGCACATATGCTTTACCATACATGGGAGTAGCCATGATGGTTGATATCATGTTTGAGTGAATCCATGATGACCTCCTTCCACATATGGTTGTAGCCATTGTGGATGTCATGTTGAGAGATTCATGACCTTGTGTATCAGAAGTATTCCTCCCTATCTAAGAGGGAGTGTTGATGTTGTAGCTTTGGGCTACATACTTCTGCCTTGATTGTTGAACAATAAATTCATATAGCCTAATGGCTATTCATTTATTGCACTTATTAAAGTGAAGAGGTGCTTCACTTGACATCTAATATAATATTTAATTATTATGAATAATTATATGGGGATGACGTCATTAAAGAAATGATATTTATTTATTTATTATTGCTATGAGGTCGGCCTCATGAAGAGTCACATTTTTTTGTATAAATACAAGGTGATGATCACCTCATTTGATCATCAAGTTCATTCATTCATATTCACACTCATATAAGAAGTTCGCTCTTGAGCAGCAGATTATCATCTTGAGTAGCAGATCATCATATTGGTGTAGTAGATCGAATTCAAGGAGAAACATATTTATTTTGTGTCTTCGCATCTAGGAGAGGTGCTATTATTCATTGTATCAAATTCGGCCTTGTGTTGGGCCTGAGTTGTAAGCATATTTCTGCTCTTATTCTTGAATATATAAGCGATATATTTGCTAGGTTTTTTCCCCTCGAGTTGGAGGGTTTTCCTAGGGTATCTTGTGGTGTACATTGTCTTATGTGTTGCAATTTATGCTTATTAAATTTTTGATCCTAAAACTAACACAAAAGGTATTCATTAATTCTCCCCCTAAGCCATATCTCTTGGCTTATTTTCCAAAGGAAACATCTATACCAGAGGGTGGTACAAATTCTCCCTTGTCATCTATCTCTTCCTTCTTTCTCCAAATATTTTCCATTTCCTTCTTTACTTCAACTAGATCAACCTTCTTGATTGGTTCATTTCTTTTTACCAGATTACCCTTCCTTATGTTTTTCTTCTGTAAAACTTAACAATATGTCTAGGTCTATTGCAATTGTGGCATACAACATTATTTTGAACAACATTCCTTCCATTCATTCTAGATCTACATTGATTAGCTTTGTGTCCAAATCCATAACATGTATAACAGTAACCATTGAAAGGTTGAATCATTCTACCATTGTTATATGCACTCATCATTTGACTTCTACATTCATTTTCTCTATGTCTAGATTTCTTGCATGTAAATAATTGAACAGTAAAGGATGACGCATTCTAATTCATTTTGCTTCTAGATATCATTGCTTTATGTCCAAATTTATTTCAAAAATAACAAAAATCATTGAAAGATGGGCACCTTTGAGAATTTGATTATCTGATTGGAGGTCTTCTAGCTTCATTTATTTGATTCTGGATCTTTCCATTGTTCTTCTTATCTTCAGTCTTCTTTAGTTTATTGATATTCTTTTCTCCATTAGGTGTCTAATCTGCTTTTGAGATTTCACCTTTTTTAAATCCTAGTCCATCTTTGTTTTTGGATACTTTCTTACCTGCAGTCAACTCATAAAGTATTATAGAACTTATCTTAAATTTATCTTCATGAGTTTTTTCTTTCTCCAAATCCAATATCAGATTTACCTCATCTTGTTCAACCCTCATGCATTCATCATATTTTCTTTTCACCATTTAATTTAGACATTCATCAAATCTTTTCTTTTCTTCAACTTGCACTTTTAATTTAGTGATGTTTTCATTTGCTTGTTTCAATTGTTCACTAAATTCCTTATGCCTTTCTCTGAACTTATTGATTTTCTCTCTCAATTTTATGATGCATTCATTTTATTCTTTAACATTTTCCTTCAGATCTCTATTTTCACCTTCAATTATGTCAAGATCTTCAAGAGCAACTTTGAGTTCTCCATATTTTTCAATCATGAAATCTTCTTCTATAAATAAAGTAGTAGAGATCTCTTCCAGAGGAATAGTAAACCTTCTATCAGCCATGTGTTCAATCTCCAAGACCTTCCCAAAATAGTTAAGCTCCTTCCTAGGAACCCAGCTCTGATACCAATTTGTGAACACTCATAATATTGAGAGGGGGGTGAATCAATATTATATTAAACAATTCAAACATTATCCATCCAATTACCAAATCATATTCAACTATTATAAGGAAAGAAAGCATGAAAACATCCACAACATCACATAACACATGAACACCAAGATTTTTATGTGAAAAACCCAAAATGGGAAAAACCACTATGAGGGTTAGCTCACTTTATATTATAAATGGTTATAGTGTATTACAAAAGTGATTACTACAGGTGGATTCATTGTCCAAGTGGACTCACTACCCATAGAGAAAAAAATAGAATAAAGAAGGTGGCACACTAGCTATTTTGAACTTTTATAAATGCATCTACAATATGTAGGAATACATTTCTAATGAAGCGCAATAACAATCTTCGCATTGATCTAGATCAATTCTTTTCTCTGCTTTTCATTTGCACACCTTACAACTCAATTCATATTGCTCTACTCAAATTTGCATCACACACAATACATATTGCATATATCTCTCATTACTTATTACAAAACACAGAAAATAATCTAGCATATATATCAACATCAAGTGTAACATCAATTAGGTCAGCCTAATTAGATGTAACACACAAAATTCAACTTATCATCCCCAAAACAACTTCTCCGTACTTCATGCCACACCTCAAAATTCAAAACTCCTTAAGATAGGTAATCATGGACCTAAAATGGATCCCACATAAAGGCTCAACACATATTAATCCTTCACATACTTATCAAACATGTTAGGTTGGCATGTCATAGGACCTAAACAAAAAAACCTTTAACTATTCATCTAATTCAAAAGACGTGGACCTCAAAACATGATACCATCTAGAAGCTTATCTTCGACATTGCAACATCAAAGACTCATCTATAGAGAAGTGTGGAATCTCCCACACCAACACACTGTATAGGAAATGATTATGAAATGCCAGACCAGACTCTGTAATTTATCTCTCATAATACTTCACTAAACCAAATGAAATCTTGGATTTAGTTGCATCAAACAACAAAAAAATTAGGTCAAAATTGTAGAGACAAATATTCCTTTGTAGAGTGGTGAAAATCCAAAAATGGATACATTATTACACTAAACACTTAGTCAAATTTCCACATAATTGATCTTTCTAAACCAAATATTCTTGCACAAATGACTTCCTTAGCACCTCAAAAAAATGTTAGGATAACCCAAAGTGATCTACAACAATGTCCACATCAATGACAACAATGTATTGCATCGTTATGAACTTTCTCCATGCTCATGTTTCCAACTAGAAGATCATCAATGACAATCTCCTCAAACTTCCAACAAACAGTAGGGAATGCAAAATGCCAACATAAACGGGTATGTGCAGGATCATGATGGGCCAAAAAGTTGCGATATGTAAGTGATATGGTGGCCCATGTGGCTGATGAATTTTTTTACCCAAAATTGATGAAACGAAAAGGGTTTTTAAAGGAGATTCTCAACTTTCCATCAATATAAATTATTATTATTCATTTTCTATTTGAATTATGACTAAAGTCTTGATTGATAGGCTGATTGAAAAATATCTATACCTTTCAATTAACGGTATAACATTTTTTGAATCCAAAACATGCGTCGCATTCTATGCTTTGCATATTATAGGATTTTAAAAAAAAATTAAAAAATTCATGGTTTTTTTACCAAGTTAAGGTGGTTAGACATACGATTTTTTATATTTTAAAAAAGTTTTAATAAAAAATTATAATTAATTGTTTACTTGGAAATAAATTATAAAAAATATTCATCACATCGGGACATGAGTCCTCTACTTATATATAAAATCTTATAAAAATTAATTGTCATTTTATTGTGGTTAGGGTGGTTAGACAGACACCTACTTCTTATTTTTCCCTAAAATTGAAGTACTACTGCATTGAAATTCAAAATTTTCACCAAATAGATTTTTGTTTATTTTAAAATAAACCTAGTAGTTTAGAAACTAAATTCAATTTTCTACAAATTCTATTCTTACATATTTTTGAAATAATATAGATAACCTATTCAAATTTTTACGTCAATTTGCCTAACTCTGATTTTCTAAATTTTCATTGCCACTTAAGGGCCTATTTTTTCCATGATGATCATGCACATACCCAAACACAAATTTAGGAAAATGAAGCTATTAGCCAAATGGTGAAAGTGGTAGGGTGTTTTCACCCCTACAAATAGAGCCTCTAGTGGTTTGGGCATACTATGGGACCCCTTTAAGGTCTCAACCTAGAGATAATCCAAGAATGTAAGGAGTGGCAACTGTGCATGGTGTTTGTCCATCTAGACAAAGTATATTTTTTCCTAATAAATATCTATGGCCTTGTTGGGGCAGTTCAAATAAAATGAATTATGGACCCAACTCTTAGCAATATGCCATCAACTAAATAATGAGATCTACATAATATAGGGGGACTTCTATGCGATACTCAACTAGGAAGAGAAAAGAGGGGATGTCCCTAAAAAGAAACAAAGCTCTAGGTGACTTCCAAGAGTTTGTATAAGGAAATTCCCTAATGAATATGAAGACGTAAAATGGAATGTTTGCATGGTCAAAAAGATGATGAGATCACTTAATTTTTAGCAAAAAGGCTAGACAGATTCATGTTGGGGAACTAGACTAGAACTTATCTAATTTGGAAAGAATTAATAATGTTAATGAGTGAATCAGATCACTCACTAATCCAACTCTATTTATCCCTAAATAAAATACCTCTTTGCAGCTCAATCAATTTTGAGAGGATGTGGGTTAGAGAAAAAAAATGGAGGAAAAATAATTAGAGTGGTGGACAAAGTCCCCCCATGTTATAGGTTTAAATATTTCAAAGTCTACAAAAAATTAACCTTCATTAATGAGTGACTAAAGGAGTGGAACAAAATAAATTTAAAAATATTTTTGAGGAGAATGAAGGAATTGAGGCAAAAATGACAACCCTAAATGAGGAAGTGATAACCCATAATGAGCCAATGGCTGTCCTACATTCATTAAGACTATCCTAATAGACTTATGATACTCCCAATGAAGCTATAAATATCATAGATTCATTAAAACTACCATAATGAGGTTATGACAATCCCAATAAAGTTATGATTGTTCTAAGACAATTTTGAAAGACCAAATGAAGTTAAAGCCTATCCTAACAAGGTTCTGAAATTCATAATGAAAATTTAATATGATGTAATAGTTGATGCATCATGGAATTGGAGCTAGAGTAACATGACATATGCAAGCATGACACTATGTAAAGTTGATGTAGATAGAATTAATGAAATATATGGAACTTGAGTTGGAACCATTGTGACCCCCATGACACATGAAAGAATGACACCAAATAAAATTTATGAAATGATACTTGATATCCTAATAAGGACTATATGCTCCTTATAAATTGAGTGTGGGATGGCATCGCATAGTCAATTTGACAAGAGAGAAGCAATTTCATGTGGTGATTTTGGTACACTAACCAGCAATATATTTTCTCAATAAGAAAGGATGAAAATTTATCTTCTAACAAATGGTATATGTTGAGTAATATAAAGATATTGATCATTAACATGATGCATTTGATTATATTAAGAAAATCTAAACTAATCCCTTAGAAAAATCTAATTTATTTGATTAATGCTATGTATGTTGAGCACTCATAGTTTTGAATACATAGCAAAATCTAATCCCAAAATCAACATGATGACAAAATCAAAGCATTATATTAAGGATGCATGATAAGAAGTGATAAAGAAACATAAGAGAATGAAGGAAAATGTAAAGCACATGTATAAAGACTTGACATACCTTAAAATTAGAGATTCAATTTGAGAAACTACCCAATTATGTAGTTTATTCTTCTTATTGCATCAAACTCGTCAAGAATTTGATATTTTCATAGAGTTGCTTCCTTTTCAACGTAATTACAAAAAGTTATAGAATTGACCAATCTATGATATGGAATTATAATAGTAAAATCATAATTAACATTACATCACTACAAACATGAAAATAAGAGTTTATATAATCAAATTTGATGTAAAAACTCTATTATTTCCTCCTTCCTAAGTTGAAAAACCATAAAAAGGTGGTGGAAAGATGATTGAATGTGTAAAAACTATACGTGCTTTCTCAAAAAGAATGAAAAAGTATCTTTTTGTCAGATAACACGCATAAGTAGGAGAGTAATAGAGCATGTGGGCCTAGATCATGGGTACCCTTGCTTTTTACCATTTTTAGTGCAAGCTAAAATGTTCCTAGATTATAATGTGAGTGTGTTTTAGCTTGCTTTACAAACTAACAAATTTCAACTTTCTCAAAGCACGCTCATGTTTTGCAAAAGTTAATTTTGTGAAGTTTTTTCAATTGTCATCATGTGTCAATAGGGGGTTGGGTTGAGGAACATCTACGAGACCTATCATAGAGAAATTAGTACATAAATTAAGTTCTATTTATATCTCATTTTGTGTGTGATATATTGTTTCACCATAATTACCTATATTCTCAAGCCTATACATTAAACCTCCACCCTCAACCCTTAAACCCTTAATCCCTCAACCTTGAACCATCAATAGTAAACCCTCTACCCTATACATTATACCATCAACCCTATACATTAAACCATCAATCTTAATCCCTCAACCCTATACCCTCAACCCTTAACCGTAAACCATCCACCTATAAGAGAGGGGGACCAACCACTACAAGGCCCAAGGTCACAAAAGGACAAGAGCAATAAGGCTGCCCTAACTTACCTCAGTTTAAAGGAGTGTTATGATGAGCGGGATGAGAATGATGAGGACTATGAGGTCCTTCAATCACTTTGTAAACTTGAGAGTTGGAAGGAGACTAGACGAGTTGGTTTTCGGGGTTAACTTTGCATCTCAGGTAGCTCTTTGTTAGAGCACAAAAGTGTAGTTCTAGGATGACAACATGACGCGTTGGCGTCTCACAGGTGCGTTGGCATCCATACGGCCAAAAAACTAGAGAGACAAGGTTTAAGCCATAAAATGGGGCTATCATCCTAGTTTAGAAGCTTTTGGAACAACATAATAAGATTAAGAAGAGTGAAACATAAAGACAAACGTGATAAAGGAAATAAATTACTACAAGGGTGATGAAGATGATTTCGCACAACAACCTTCTCGCCAGCTTTCTCCAAGATCTCTCCACATACACACAGAAAAGCAGGAAAATGTTGGGGGGTTGTTTAGGGGTCTACCTCAGTTAGACCCCCGTTTTGGGGTTTCCACCTCCATGGACAACCAAGTTTGCAATGATAGAAATAATGATAAAGAAGGGAATACAAGCTACGTAAACAAAAGACACTACAAGATAATACATTTTTACTCAACCAAAATGATAGAGAAGATAAGAGGATCTTACCACCTTCGTCCAAAGTGCTCAAGGCTAGTGGAGGAGAAAATGAGAGGAACTCAAGACTCTACTGCAATGGTGTTTGTCTTGTGCTCACACTATCAGAGTGATGGAGTGATAGATTGTTACTATAAAGCTTGTGGATATTTGAAAGAGTGGAGAAAATGTGAAGAGGTGAACTCAAGATCTTGCCAAACTTTTGAAAATGGATGATAGAGTGAAGAATATGAAGGAGGCTGATGAAAAATAACCATATTCAGGTCGACCAGTCGAAGAAAGGCATTACACTTCGACTTCCAATAAGAAGTATAACGTTTTTGTATTCTCCAACCGAAGGAATCTATTAGGGATGTAAGCACACCACATGAACGTCCATGCTCTGCACGGGTGTCCCCGACAAAAATGCCTCCACCAACACAAAAAAAAGGCACCAAGTGTGATGTGAGCAATGGGCTTAAGTGGAATTAAGCCACCACATTAGGTTTTCTAAAGTGTAAGGGGGTAAAGGGGAATTTTTTTTAGGGGTTAAAATTCATGCCTATAGATTTTTCCCCCACTTTAGCAAGGATGAGTATTGATGAGTGCTTTGGTAAAGTAGAGTAGTAACAAGTAACAAGTTGAGAGATGTATACCTGAACTGACGAGGATGCAGAGCATGGTCTGGAAAACTCAGAAGTGCATGAAAGGACTTCATAGTTCCTCAAAACTAATAAAGAGAAAAATTTCCTCATAGTCTCACGGTCCTACAAGGGAGGTATCCTTCAAGAGCTCTCACATGGAGACCAAGCAAAGGGGACTCCATAGAGTTAGATTTGGTGACACGTTTACCTGCAGATAGAACATGTCAGGAGGTGTTCACGTAGGCCTTTGAATGGACAGTCACACAGACCATTTCTAAGTTGGAAGAATTTCAAAGGGGTCCCTCGAGAACCCTTCAAAAGGGAGGAGGGTCCACTCAAGGGACGCGCTGTTTGAAAAGTAAATTCTAGTCAAGCTGCCCCCAAGCTAGACATTAGGATGTGTAGTAGGTCTAGTCGAGCTGCCCCTAGACTAGATGTGAAGATGTCAAACTAGTCTAGTCAGGCTTCCCCCAAGCTAGATGCCATAGAACCTATTGAAATTTTTTGAAGGGGTCCCTTGGGAACCTGACATGAAAAGGAGGGGTCCACTCAAGGGATGCATTGTTCAAAAGTTAGCGTCTTCCTTCTCGAATCCATTCATCATCAAGGAATCATTTTGAAAGATGTTCACTTCATCAAAGAATTTGAAAGGAAGGAAATACCCCCAAGCAAGGGGAAGATAGAGACTATTCCCGCTTCAGAGGAAGGTTCCCAAGTCCTTCCTTTACGAACCCATGATGAAGGAAACATGTTCAATTTAGGGTTTCAAGTCAAGAATTCAATTCTAAAGAAGGAATGTGTTAAGGGCCTTGAGGAAGGATTCATTTTGCAACGAATGTGCTTTCTAAAGACCAAGTTGTGTAGAAGTGGCATTGTCACACATGAGAGGGACAACTCAAGAAAGGAAAAGGGAACACGCACAAAGGGCACATGGAATCTAGTTTCATGGGGTCAGATATGCCTTTATTTATAAATAGTAGGTAACCACAATAAGAGGTGAAAGATCATCAATCCCCAACCAGATCGAGAAGAATGCATAGAAGACAAAGTCAAAAATAAATTGGGTCAACATGGAAGGAAGCCTAAATTCTCCCAACGCTTTGCATTGTCTCCAATTTATTGAAATTCAAACAAAAACATGGAAGAATGATGATAGATATAGAGGAAGGTTTACAACACAAACACCACACATGTATCCAAGCACCAACAGGGCTGACGAGGGTCATCCAAACACATATAATATGATCATGGGGGAACACATCACAACACACACACACGTTTAATCTAAAGATCAAGAAGAGGGTCTCTCCCTAACATTGGTCAACCAAGAGGTTTCCAGCCTCCCATTCTAGATCACCGTAGGAAGGATGATGAGATTGCGATGTTGTAATGTTAAGGGGATGAGCTTCTAATCCTCCCACAATAATGGCTAAGGAAAAGGGACCTATGAGGTCTCTGTCACTCAACTCTTATTTGTCTAAGGTCAATGACTTTGTGAAGATTACTGATAAGGTCAGAATTTCATCCACCAAGTTAAACATGCACTTAATGGGAGTACCATGTTTCACCTCAGCAGATGAAGGATTTTTCCGCTAAGGTTCATCGAGAGACTCGAGAGTGGTGACAAACTCAGGGGAGGCAAGGATTGGTTATGTTACTAGGACATAACAAGTCAGCGCGGGACCACCTTTCGGAGAAGGTGGGTTCTTCTTATGTCCATTACTGGAGGGAAAATGCTCTCCCTTCTTCCTCATTGAAGGAGGTGAACTCCTTATAGATGAAGAACAATGGATAGAGTAGGATAGAACTACAGTGCATACAACCAAAGTATTAACCATATCCATGGGATTTAGGAAGGGAAAGACATCCATGATGGAAGTCACCAGAGGTGGCTCCACAGAAGGAGCAACAAACACTTGCACATTTCCAGGCACATGTGTGCTCACAGCAAAAGCTGAAAGGGACTCAAAGCTAGTTTGGACAGGGGTAGAAGGAGGGAGAGAAGAGGACACAACAAGGGGTATGGTTGAATCCTCCACCTTATTCTATAAGGAGGCTTTCTCAGCTAGAAGAGCTTTTCACCGGTGCTTACACTTGCATGTAAGGTGGTTTTTATGACTCTTTGAACTAGAAGTCGAAGCTTGTAAAGGGACATAAGGTTCCTTCTCAACCATGGGAGTCTCTTCCATGATTGTTTCTAACGGAAGGAAAGACTCCTGAATGGGAGAAGAAGGAGAAGATTCAGGAACAATAGGAGGAATCGACTCTAGCGCCTCGACAAAGGGCCTCTTCCCATTCACAATGTTGGGAATAGGAATAGTAGGAGGCCGCGAAGATTGAAACAAAGACGACTCTCCCTGGAGGGATTTCTATCTTCCATAATGAATGGGCCTAGGCTTTGTGGGTAAGACAAGAAGCTCAAATGTAGGACGCTTGGACTTTCACCAAGTGGGCACCATGGGATTCTCTCACAAACATTGGATAGAAGCATATGACACCACAACAGGGTGAGAGGAAGCATCGAGCTAAAAAATGGAAGAGGAAGAAGGAGAATCTTAGGACCGCTTTTTTTCTTCTCTCCTAAGTGCCTTAGCAGCATCACTGTAAGCCTTTAGGCAAGCTCTATGCAAAACAACATAAGGCAAAGGAGGATATCTTACTTTTGGCCTAGCACGCCCTTTCTTATAGTTTTGATATGTGAGATATAAATCCTTCCTAGGCGGGAGAGGACCAAGGGATGCAGCCCAAAATTAATCTAAGGTATAGCTTCCATGGGCAACCAGTGGTCTATAACCAGTGCCATGGACAATGTGCACCGAACCTCCATGAACAAACTTCAGAGACTTATGCACAACTCAAGGAAATACATTCATAGCTACCAGCCAAGGGATGCCTAGCTTCACTCTAAATATTTTAGACCCCAGGATGATGTTGAACTTAAGGCTCACAGATTTAGGTCCTACGAGGACCGATAGGACAATACTCCCTTTAGGAGGTATGAAAAGTTTGTCGTGTGTGCAAATAGTACTTTCAGGTGCAACATACCCATCCTTATGCAGGAAGTTAATCAACATGATCTCCTCAATTATGATATTCACTTGAGATGTCAGATCAACGAGAACACCTACTATAGTATTTCCATTTATCCTCATCGGAATGTAAAGAGGACATGTTCTCTATTAAAGCCCATCGGCATGTCCCATGAGTTTAAGTTTATCCTAGTATCACTACTCATATTTTGTACAAATGGAACATGTTGATTTAAGAAAGAGGCCATTGCTTACATTAAACAATACTTCTACAGAGCCTCCTAGGGTTTATGAGATCATGAAAACCAGAGAGATGAGGTTTAAGCCCTAAAAAGGGATTATCAGCCTAGTTTAGAAGCTTCTAGAAAGAAAAAATAAGATTAAGAAGAGTGAAACATAAAGAAAAACATGATAAAGGAAATAAATTACTGCAAGGGTGATGAAGATGATTTCACACAATAGCCTTCTCACCAACTTGCTCCAAGATCTCTCCACCTACACATAGAAAAGAGGGAAAATGTTGGGGGGGTTTTTTAGGGGTTTGCCTCAATCAGACCCTCATTTTTGTGTTTCCACCTCCATGGACAACCAAGTTTGTAATGATAGAAATAATGATAAAGAAGGGAATACAAGCTACGTAAACAAAAGACACTACAAAATAGTGCGTACTTACTCAAATAGAAGTGATGGAGTGATAGATTGCTGCTATGGAGTGTGAAGTTCTGCTACAAATCTTGTGGATGTTTGAAAGAGTGGAGAAAATGTGAAGAGGTGAACTCAATATCTTTCCAAACTTTTGAGAATGGATGACAGAGTGAAGAATATGAATGAGGAAGATGAAAAACGACCATATTCAGGTCAGTCAGCCAAAGAAAGGTGTTACACTTCAATGTACAATAGGAAGTGTAACATTTATGTAGTCTCCAACCGCAGGAATCTACCAGGGACATAAGCACACTGCGTGGATTTCCACACTGTACGGGCATCCCCAACATAAATGCTTCCATCGACACACAAATAGGGTGCCAAGTATGATGTGACCAATGGGCTTAAGTGGAATTAAGCATCTGCCTTAGGTTTTCTAAAGTGTAAGGGGGTAAAGGGGAATTTGAGTTAGGGGTACAAATTCACACCTATACACCACCCTATACATTAATCCCTTAACCCTAAATCCTAATCCCTATACCCTCAACCCTCAACTCTCAACCACAATCCCTCAACCCTATACCCTCTACCATATAAATTAAACCCTCAACCCTAATCCCTGAACCCTATACCATCAACCCTTAAACCCTAAATCTTTAAACCCTCAACCCTAATCCCTCGACCATATACCCTAAATCCTTATTCCCTCAACCCTCAACCCTTAAACCCTTAATCCCTCAACCCTCAATCATAATCCCTTAACCTTATACCCTCAACCCTTAAACCTTAAACCCTTATTGCTCAATGCTCAACCCTATACCCTCAAACCTTAAACCCTCAAACCATTAAACCCTCAACCCTCAACCCTCAACCATCAAAGCTCAACCATCAACCCTCAACCCTTAAACCCTCAACCGTAATCCATCAACCTTTACACCCTCAAACTTATACCCTCAACACTTAAACCCCTAAACACCCATCCATCAAACATATACCATCAAACCTTAAACACTTAAGCCATCAACCCTCAACCCTATATATTAAAACCTTGATCCTATACCTTAAACCCTTAATCCCTCAATCCTCAACCCTATAACCTCAACCCTTAAACCCTTAAACCCTAAACCCTTAAACCCTCAACCCTCGACCCTACAACCTCTACCCTATATAGTAAACCCTCAACCCTAATCCCTCAACCTAATACCTTAAAACCTTAATACCTCAACCCCAAAACCTTAAAATCCTTAATCACTCAACCCCCAACCCTCAATTATAAACAATCTACCCTATACATTAGACCCTAAATCATAATCCTTCAACTCTCAACCCTTGAACCCTCAACCCTTAAATCCTTAATCCCTCAATACTCAACCCTCAACCTTCAACCCTATACATTAAACCCTCAACCCTCAACCCTTAAACCTTTAAACCCCTAAACCCTTAAACCATCAGCCCTCAACCCTCAACCCTCAACCCTAATGCCTTGCCCCTATACCTTATATCCTTAATCCCTTAAACCCTCAACCCTTAAAACCATTAACCGCTCAACCCTAAACCCTCAACTATATACCCTCTACCATATACATTATACCCTCAACCCTAACCTCTCAACCCTATACCCTCAATCCTCAACCCTGAACCCTCTACCCTATACATTAAACCCTTAACCCTAAACCATGATCCCTATACTCTAAACCCTCAACCCT
Organism: Sequoiadendron giganteum; assembly: GCA_007115665.2. NCBI lineage: Eukaryota > Viridiplantae > Streptophyta > Pinopsida > Cupressales > Cupressaceae > Sequoiadendron > Sequoiadendron giganteum. The sequence continues at coordinate 544,576,085 of CM021104.1, read as the reverse complement.
CTACCCTATACATTAAACCCTCAAACCTAATCCCTCAACCCTAATCCCTCAACCCTCAACCCTCAACCCTCAATCCTATATATTAAACCATCAACCCTAATCCCTCAACCCATCAACCCTTAAAACCTTAAACCCTAAACCCTTAAACCCTCAACCATAAAAACCTCAATCCTCTACCCTATACATTAAATCGTCAACCCTAATCCCTCAACCCCTCAACCCTTAAAATCTTAAACCCTAAACCCTTAAACCCTCAACCATCAAACCTCAACCCTCTACCCTATACATTAAACCTTAAACCCTTAATCCCTCAACCCTAAATTATTAAACCCTCAACTCTTAAACCCTTAATCCCCCAACCCTGAACTGTTAACCCTCATCCCTTAAACCCTAATCCCTCAACCCTATACCCTCAACCCTTCAACCTCTACCTTATACATTATACCCTGAACCGTATACCTTAGAAAATCAACCTTGAACATTATCCCTTAGTTGTAAACCCTCAATCCTCAAACCTATAATAAATCTGTAATTCTTTAATCCACAATCCATACCTTAAACCTTGAACCCTACAACCTCAACCCTCATCCCTATACCCTATAACCTCACCCTTATACCCTAAACCTTGAATATTTTCCCTCAACCCTTAAACCCTAAACCCAATATCCTAAACCCTAATCCCTATATCTTACACACTTATTCTTATATACTTAAAAAGTTGAATAATATCCCTCAACCCTCTATCCTATACACTCAACCCTCAACCCTAAACGATAAAACCTCAACTCTCATCCCTATACCCTATACCCTCACCCTTATATACTCTAAACCCAAAACCCTTGCATACATACATACATACATACATGGGTAAAAGCACAAATTTGTGTCACACTTTATAAAAAAAATGGCCAACGCTGATCCAACTTTTAAACTTGAATCACTAAAAAGTAGCATATAAGTTTTGAATTTTGAAATGATATAAACTAGTAAAATATGTATTTTTTAGTATATTTTATATTTGTCTTTTTAAAAAAAAAAGTTAAAAATTATTTTAAACTAGTTTTTATTAAATTAACACTATAATTTAATTGTTGATAAAATGCTAAAAAATGAAGTTGCATGGGACATGAAACTTTTTATAGTAATTTTTTTTTCTTTCAAATTTTTTGTGTGTATTTATAATTAGAAACTTTGGTGCATGGATATATTTTTTTCCAATTTTGATAAATATATTTTTAAATAAGTATTCAAATGTGCATGAATCAAAAAACATTTGTTTTCAATGGATGTCAATTTTCATATTAAATATTTATCTAAAATGGAAAAAAATGATACCATCTTGAAATAGATTCTTTTATCTAATGCATCATATTTTTTAATTTTTTTTAATAAGTTTTAGTATTTTTCGTTGGCATGGTAATCAACCTAATATCTTTTGCTAATAACCGAATTTTAGTATAAATAAAAAATAAAATATAAATAATAATTAAACTATTAAAATAAATATGTTTTTGAAAACTAAACTTATGGATCTACAAAAGGGTATTTTTTATATTTTTAAAAAAATGTTATTTACATTAGCAAGAGTTATTGAAACTTCAAGTTTTTCAAATAATTCTATTATTTTTGTAAATTGGACTCAAAGTGGTGCTCCATATATTTTTAGCCAACAATTTTAGTTGAATTTTTTTTGGAAGTATCTAACTTAGCTAGAATGAATCTTACTAGATCACATGTTTGACCAAAATTGATTTTTAGTTAGAAATACTTGAATTCAGTTGTGTTGATATCTTGGCTGAAAGTGTGACACAACTTTGTGCTTTTACCCACATACATACATACATACAAACATACATACATAAAACACACATTTAACAAACTTTCAAAAAAATAATTTCAAGCGAAACATACTGCAAGAGTGTTATAACACACTCATGTTATGCCTTGCTTTGAGAAACATAAAGCAAGATAAAGAAAAAACAAGAAAAATGTAGGGCAAGAAATAACATGGGCGCTTTATAACACACTCGTGTTATGTCAAAACTATGACATAATGCGAGCATGTTATAACATTCTTGCATTATGTATTTATTTGGGAATCCCCAAGACTTTCACTTGAATTCGCTTTGGATTTCCAACCCAAAGGCTTGGAGTGCCTTCCCAACATCCAAAGACGTGTTTTTACATATTCTACAAAATTTCACATAATCTCGTTTGTAGTAACTATCAGGTTTACACATGTTTCAAGGTCAAGAAAATTGAACACATGAGTATTGTTAGGCTCTCTCTTAGCTATTTAACGATGTTTTTTTTTCACATTTTGTCTATTTTAAGTCTTTCATCTTTAATTTCTTTTATTTGTATGTCTTTTTTTTATCAAAAACTAATGTTTGCTAATTTTTACTTTATTTTTTAACCATTCATTAAAATTTCAAATAAATTACATTTTTATAAACTAGACTCCATTCTACACATATTTTTTTAAAAAAATTCAATTAGTTTTCAAAAATTATAGGGGTGCCACGACCAAATTTATGTTTTTCAGGATGTGTCCACTTTAAAAATTAGTAAAAAATCATATGCTCATTAAAAAATTATCAAAAAAGTTGGCCATAAACTACATGTTGTTGGCTAATTTCTCACAAAAGTGATTTTAAAAATACCAAAAAAAGGTTAACTTTTTGAGGGAGCCACAATATATGCTATGTTATGTTTTTTGACAAAAACAAAACAATTTTTTTGGCTCCATTTTTTGAACCCCTTAATCTCTACCATTTTCAAAGAAAATTAGTAGTTTAGAAAGTAGACTCAGAGCACTATGATCCTTGTATTTGTTGCATCTAAAATTTTGGAGTTAAACTATCCTGAATTTCTCATCCAAGGTCAGTATTTCCTGATTTCAGAAGAAAAAAAAGTGGCCACTTAAGACCCCTTTTTGGCCCCTCATCTTTGTGCACTTACCCAAATATGTGCTTGATTTTGGAATAGATAGCATGATTCTTTGAGATATTTATTGCATTGGTATTATCGCAGCAAATGTTAACTGGCCCATTAAAAATCACCTTAATATCTTTCAATGTTTTCTTCATCCATAAAACTTGAGTACACCAAGATACAACAATGATATATTCAGATTCAATTGTTGATAAAGAAAATAAACCTAGTTTTTTACTCAACCATGCTACCAATCTATCTCCTACAAAAATTATACTGTAACTAGTGCTTTTTCTATCATCCATGCAACCAACCCAATTTGCATCAATGTATGCAATTAAAGTGAAGTAATTACTAATAGGATACCATAGACCATATTCTAATGTACTCTTCAAGTATCTAAAACTCCTCTTCATAGCTTTAACATGTGTCTCCTTAGGAGCAACTTGAAATCTAGTGACCATGCAAACAATTTGTATGATATCAGGACTTATTTTTGTGAGATATAAGATGATTCCAATCATGAACCTATATTAATTATTGATCTGTGGAATCACACTTATCATCTTTGTTGAGCTTACATATAGGGACCATAGGTGTACTAACTAGCTTACAATATTCCATTTTGAATTTCTTCAAAATTTGCTTCACATGCTTAGTCTAAGAAATGAAAATCCTTGTATCTAACTGATTGACTTCTAAACCAAGAAAAAATGTTAGTTCTCCTAACATTGTCATCTCAAACTCTTTATGCATTGCAGTATCAAAAACTTTGCACATAGTATCGCATTTACTTCCAAAAATGATATCATAAAAATAAACAATGACAACTAGTAGATGTTCACCTTCACATTTGAAATACAAATTGTTGTCAGCAATACCTTTTTTATTACCTTGTTGTTGGAGATATTTGTCCAAGCTAGAATACTAATCCCTAGGAGCTTATTTTAAGCATACAAAGACTTTTTTAATCTGTATACATAATCTATTTTTGTAGTCACCTTCAATCCTTCAGGTTTCTCCATATAAACTTTCTCATCCAAAAATCTATTAAGAAATGTAGACTTTACATCCATCTAGTATACTTTGAATCTTTTGTAAACTAAATATGCAAGAAACATTCTAATGGATTTAAGCCTAGTTACATGTGCAAATATCTCGTTAAAATATATATCCTCAACTTGAGAATAACCCTTTCAGACCAATCCAACTTTGTTTCTAGTTATCTGCCCATCTTCATTCAATTTATTTCTAAACACCCATTTTCAGCCTATCACATTCTTATCAACAAGCCTAGGAACAAGTTCCCAAGTCTGATTTTTCTCTATTTGACTAATTTATTCCGTCATGGATTCTATCGAGCTTTCATCCTTACTATCTTCTTCATTGGAATTAGGCTCTATTTCAGACAATAAAGAATAGTTTACTTATTCTTTGTGTGCAAGCTTTCTTCTTGTCATGACACCATCAACTTTGTTTCCAAGAATTTGATCCTCAAAATGAACTCTTTTACCATATTTGGGGGTGCTTTTGGACTCTATTTTGGCTTCTCTTTTTCATCAGCATCACTCTCCTCTTGTGACTTATTTTGCAGATTCTTCTTTTTCTTCATAAATAGGGACTTTTGAATACATGCCATTTTTATGTAATATCTAAGAGTAATCTTCATCCACTCTAACATTCACGCTTTCAACTATCTTTTGTAACCTTTTCTTTTAGCACTTATAAGCTTTACTTGTAGTTGAATAAGATAAAAATATTCTTTCATCAAATATTGTCTTAAATTTACTCAAAGTGTCTTCATCCCTTTTTATAAAACATCTACTTCCAAATATTTTAAAATACTTCATAGATGTAGGTCTGTCTTTTCATAATTCATATGGAGTCTTATCATGATTTTATCTTAACTGTGCTTTGTTAAGAATGTAAACAACAATATGAATAGCTTCCTTCCAGTATCTATCAGGTAATTTGTCTTCATTCAACATTTTTCTAGCCAATTCCTAAATAGTTTTGTTCTTTCTCTCAAAAACTCCATTTTGTTGAGGTGGTTTGGCTGCAAAGAAATGTCTTCTAATTCCATTTTTTCACAATACTTATCAAATTCATTAGAAGTGAATTATTTGCCTCTATTAGGTCTTAAGCATTTTATCTTTGAACCAGTCTCATTTTTAACCATATCTCTAAAAAAATTGAAAATCTTGATATTTATCTTTAAGAAAAGCTACCCATGTCATTCTTAAATAATCATCTATTAAGAAAATGAAATACCTTTTTCTATTGATGCTTTTGGTTCTTGTTGGTCCACACAAATCTATTTGTATCAACTCTAGTGGCTTAGAAGTTGAATATTATTTTTTCTTGAATCTGATCCTTTTTTGCTTCCCTTCAAGGTATTCTTTACAAAATGTACTTGTTGGTTTGTCAATCCTAGGCATATGCCTAACTGTATTCTTCTTACTGACCTTCACAACTTGGTCAGACTTAATTTGACCTATCCTTTTGTGCCATAACCGAATTTCATCAATTTACCCTAATAGACATCTTCCAATTTTCATTTATTTTAGATGGTATGAGTTGGTATTTGTTCTTCTTTCCTTAGCAACAAGTCTACCAAAGCTAGCTTTCCTTATCTCACATCTACTAGCATGAAATAAAAATTATATCCTTTGTCACACATCTAGCTAACACTAAGCAAGTTATGTTTTAATCCTTCTACATATAACACATCTTGAGCATTAGTTTTACCATCTTTGCATAGTGTACCTTTTTCTTGTTATCTTAGCAGTAGTATTATCACCAAACTTAACTACGTGACCATTCCATTTCTCTAAACTAGTGAATTTTCTCTTATCTCCAGTCATATGACTAGAGAAACCACTATCAATCACCCAAGGATTTACTTGTCCTTTAGAATGCAAATATGCTTGAACTATCATTGAATTTTCATTCTTCAACTCAATCTTCTTCTCTCTCTAGTGCCATTTTGGATTTTTCTAGGTTTCCTCATAGCTTTTTGTAGGTTCTTTTTTTTGTGCAAGGGGTGCAAACTCTTTCTTTTGAATTGCATGAACATGAGCTGATATGTCTTGCCTTGGAGGAGTAAATCTCTTTGTCTTTTGTCTAAGAGGCTTTATAAACACATTTTTACAAAACTTGGCAATATGTCCATATTTGTTACAATTATAACGAACATCATTTAGACCAACTAAAGAAGAAAAATAATTATTGCTTATAAAATAATATCTATAATTTCTCAAAGGTCTAATTTTGTAATCTATTTCTTTATGTGCATACTAATTACATGAAAAATAGTAACCATAAAAAGAATTATTAAACCTGATTTGTCTTGTAGGTTGGTATTTGTATCTCCTCTTTGGATTGTGCACATTGATGAATGCATCATCAATTTTGTGTGACCTTCAGTCTTCTTATTCTTCAAAGACCCTTTAGGCTCCTTAAAAATAGTTCTATTATTTTTAGAGACAACATCCTTGAAACTCTTGTCTTCCTCATGTCCTAAACCAACAAACTCATTGAAAATGGATCTTTGACTGTCAATCATTTCATCAAGGACTTTAAACCTTTTTCCAAGCTTGAGACTTTTATTTAACTACAAATTTATCTTATATAATTCCTTCCTTAAAGAGACAACTTCAACCTCTAATTTTCGACACTCTTCTAGTTTTTTCTTTAAATCCAAACTAGTTACTATAAATATAAATTTACCCAGGCTCTCTTGAGGTGATTTTTATTTTTGCTAAGTATCGTCCTGCACCCCATTTACTGAAAATCATCACGTACTCTTTTTGAAAAAAGCTTCATATGATCACTACCATGTGTCTGGTAGGCACTCTTTGCAAGAATTTTTACTTCACTCTTGCAATGGCTCCCGCTATGCTTCCATGTGCCAGTATCACACACACTTCAAGGCTTCTTCACTTCACTTCCCTATTGGGCCCCGATTGCGTGCCATGTAGCATACACTTCTTGGAAGCCCCCACCAGTAGCACCATTCAAAGAGAAAACCTCCACGTGTCTTCACTATGCAAGCTTTCATCACAGAGAGGGAAGAATGAACCACAGGCCCCAACCTATTGTCACATGGATCTTCTGAAGACTTCATCGTGCAAGAGTAGCGAATAAGCAACAACTTCACCATGACTACCACATGTTCTAACTGTTGTCATGAGTGAGCAACACATGTCAACACTATGTTCTGTTGGGACCACTACCATCATTCGTAGGGGATGCATTTGGCTTGAGGGCGACTATGTTCATGGCTCAATTTTTTTGTTGCAATGGCCTGGGAAATCATCATTGTGTGCACCATTGCTCATGATCGAGGATCTTTTCTTTTACTGGCCCACTAGGTGGTGGTATTTTTCCCTATATAGACTACTTCTTTTAAAGAAATGTTAAGAACTTACAGAGAAATGTGTGGAAAGACACCATGCCTCTTGTATTGTTTTAGCTTATTGTATAAGATTTGTAGACTGTGCCATTGTCTGGCCTTTCTATTTCTTGACTGTTTGATAGAGCTTTATGTTGTGCAATCATTGTATTGAGTAATTTATTCATAGACTTCTATAATTTCATTATAAGCTTACTGATTCAGGCCATGTCTTTGACTCTTCTTTTTAGTAAATATATGGAAGTTATTTTATGTCAATGATTGAGTTATTTAGTTTTCCATTTCGATTTTTATAATTCTGGCACATAGCAGATTGTTGAAGGACCCTTAAATCATATCTCATAGATAGTTTTATCATGCCCATATCTAATTTTTGGTGCATCACCTGAGATTAGACTTTATTTTACATGTATTTCACTCTACCCTTTTCAACCCCCAAATTACAGAAGAAGTTGGCTTCTTTAAAAACCCAGAGGTCACTCAGTTTAGTGCAATTGTTCGCATATGGCTAAGGAATTTTTCTTGTAGGTGTTTTCATTGATGGAAACCCAATTCATGCAACTCTAGTCTTGCATCTGAATGAGCAACACTATTTTTGGCTCCTACCGGAATAAAAGAGAAAAGAATAGGAGATCGAGTTAAAGGTATAAAATTTGGTCTAATCATCTCACCAGATAGGTATTTTGGGTTATGAATCCTTGAAGAAGGTTTGCAGAGGCTTGCATTATCTTAGTTTTGATGCACACTCATTGATAAGCGATCTAGGAGGTACGATGCATTAATATGTCCATTATTTATGTTAGAAGGCTGACCTGGAAAAGATGGAATTCACAGATGTATACGATGAAATTAATTACAAGTTTCATTATTGTATTAAGTGTTGTATGGGTCCTCTCTTGGTCTTAATTGACTTTGGAGGATGTGCATAATGATTTGGTGATGGATCTGGCCAACAAGTTAAAAATATCTTAATACCATATGAAGTCGACTGTTGCATGAACTAATCTTTGATTGTGGATATATAAGAGATTGCTTTCATCATTTGAAGTGTGTGATATGTGAGATGTGTGTGATATAGAAGTGGTATTCAAATATAAAGTGTGAATTGTGAGTCATAGTAGAGTAGTAAAGGGCAGAGCAGGGCAGACCAAAGTAGAAAAATAGATAGCAAATCCAGAATAAGATTCATGAGCTTCACCAGAACTATTACTTGGAATTGTCAGATGCTATCATCTCAGTTCACCTCTTTAGATAGTTTTAATCTGAATTATGAAGGCAACAAGCCTTTATCTTTTGAGCAGTGAGCTCTAGGAAGTGTGCCTGAATGCAAGTGCATTCCTTTTATAAACACTATACTTTAATTACTCAAATTGTGTATTAATATCCATCGTGGTTTTTCCCCTAATAGGGTTTTCATGCAAAAATTTATGTCATTTTGTTATGGATGTTTACTTTCAATGCATACATATTTTCTTTAATACAATGATGAAATATTTTCATGTTTTGAATGGATGAAGTTCTGAATATTATTGATCACTGATTCACCCCCCCCTCTCAATGTTCCCTTGAGTCCAAAAATTGGTATCAGAGCGACTTCCTCTGGAGAATTTTTGTAGCTTGAGGTGGATCTTGGAATGTGATGGACTCTAGTGGTCTTCAACAACAACTTATGGTAGCTCTTAATGACCTTGATCAGTCTAAAGAAGAAGTTCAAGAATTGAAAGAAAATCTTAGAGATGTTGAGAAATTCATTCAATCATTAAAGGATAAGATAGTCAAATCTAGGGTGAAGAGGAAATATCTATGTGATCAGATACAACAAAAGGAAAACAAATATATGGATGATGCTCACTTGAATCAAAATTTGAAGGAGATAACTAGAGAATGTGAAAAACTTGCAAGAGACAATACCAATCTGAAACATGAGATGGAATCTATGATGATAAAGATGACCAAAGAAATAGAGGAAAGGAAGAAAAGTGAAGAAGATCTTGCTCAGACCCTGAAAGAGAAATCTAATGAATGCAGAAAAATAAGTGGAGAACTTACTTAGTTGGAAAGTGAATTGCAAAGAACCAAAAATAATGAAGAACTTGGTAAGCAGATTACTACTCTTAAGAATGATCTGGGAATTGCAAATGAATTCAAAGAAAGGTTTAAGATCAATTCAATAAAGCTTGATGAGCTAACTCAAGGATAGAAGAGTGGAAATGAAAAGAGAGGTCTTGGATATGAAAAAGGAGAAAATTCCAGATCAACACAAAAGAATTTTAGACAGAACATAAATGGAAGGTATCCGGTAAGACAACCTAATGCACAAATATTTAAAGGATAATGTTTGTCCTATAATAAGTTCGGTCATATGGTTGCTCAGTGTAGAATAAATTCAAGGACAAAATATTTATCATTCTCTAGTCAGTGTTTTAATTGCAAGAAGCATGGTCATAAATTAACTGAATGCAGAAATATGTCAAGCCACTCTATTGTTAGAAGAAATATTGAATGTTATGCATGTGGGAAATTAGGGCATATTGCTAATCAATGCAGATTAAGAAGAAACCAATGGAATGGACAAAGAAACATTGTGTGTTATAACTACAACAAGTACAGTCATATTGCTAGATTTTGTAGAAACAAGAACAAAAATAGAAGAGGCCTAGTATATAGAGAGAGGAAAACAAATAAAAATTACAAAGGAAAGGAAAAGATAACTATGGATGATATTAGAGATCAAATGAAGAAGACATGGGTGAAGAAAAATGATTTTGATGATGGAAATTGTTCAATACCAGAACTTGCGTCTGGTAATTCTTCCAATAATTGAATTGAGGTTACTGTCCTAGGGGAGTTTTATCAGAAAATCCTTCCTCCCCTGTCTATAGATGGTATCGAAGTGGATAAATAGTCATAAAGGTACACTCTTAGTATACAAAATTTTTGATGTTTTTCAGAAAAGGAAATTCAGCAAATCTGTTGGTCCGTAGAATATTTTTTTTGTCATTGCTTGATAAAATAGAGTCTCCAGAAAGTTTAGGGAAAGTGCATTTATTATGCATGTGTGAACTAAAAAAGTTAATTCCAAAGCCGTTATTTTTCATTTTGCATTATTGAAGAGAAGAAGGAGAGCACTCGACAAGTGGTTTTTGAAGCAACAAAAGTGAATTCATCAAGAAATTTATCAAGTACTTCAAATCACTCTCAAATTCTTCATATAATTTGGTGTATAGTTGAAAACCCTATAAACATGAAAAATAATGGATAAAATTAAAGGATCGATCACATGGGATGAGCACAATAGTGCAACAATCAGATCTATGAGGAATCTATTGCTTCTTGATGAATTGAAACAATTGAACAAAGCCAAAAATGGAAATCTGGATATGTGGGGTGAGTTTCCGTACTTTGAGGATGCAGAATTTGTTAAATTATTGTTGAAAATATTGCACGATGATGTGTTAACTTTGGATAAACCCTACACAATCTCAAAAGAAGTAATTGAGAAATTAATTGGATTTTGCAAAGTTAGTGATGTTCCTAAAAATAAATCTATCCAGAACAAGGAGGTAGAAACCCTAACTCGGATAATTGGAGATCAAAGAGCTCTCCTGATAGCAACAATCAAATATCCCATCACAAAGTACATCGTGCATGGAATAACCTATAAAATATTCTACTGAAATCAGGAAGGGGCTACATTAGTTGGTGCAGTATATATTGCTCATAAGATGATAATTGAAGGTCGAGACTTTGACCTATGCAGATTGTTGAAAGATCAGATGTTGGAAAATGTCTAGTTGACAAAAGAATCAAGGTATCCATTCAGGTTTGGCACCATAATTATATGTCTAGCTATGCAATTTATGAATTCATTGCCAAAAATTGACAATGTAGCATGGACATCAAATAAACCCGTCATTAATTCCCCTCCAATGAGGATAATGGAAATTGGTTCCTCTTTTGGTAGCACTATCAGAGGACAAAAGAGAGGTCAGGAGATTGTTGAATATAACCCTCTGGAAAGTAAAGTTCCCAAGATTAAAGGAAAAGGGAAAGAGAAAGAAGTTGTGGACATTTTGAATGAAGAATCTGATGAAGAGCCTGAGAATCAATTAGAAAATGATTATGGTATTGAAAAAATCAGTGAAGAAGAAGCGTATCTGTAAAAAAAAAAACTTCAAAAACTTATCCAAAGTGCAGGTGGTATGCAAAGGATTGCAAGGTAATGGCCAGTTAGACCATCTTATGATCATGACTTAGTTCTAAAAGTTTTGAATGCTTATATTGATCATTGAAAGTTAAGATTGGAAAGTCTAAAAGATATTCTACCTAAAGAAATGATTGAGTGTAGCAGAGAAACAATGGGATCTGAAGATAAAGGAAGAGAAGAAGGTGAAATAATCTCTCACCTGAAAGAGCAATTCAGACTATCCCTTACTAAGCTTAAAAATTAAATGAATGAATTAAGTGGATTAACTCAGCCACAAAGATCTACAACTACTGTGTCTAATGGCCTCATGCAGTCAAAAATTACAAGGAGAAGCTAGATCAGATTGAGACAAAACTGAATGACATTGGTAAAAACTCTGATATGTCCCAAAATCCGAATGGAGTCATCAAAAGAAAAATTCAAGAATTGCAAGCAGCTCAAATAAAAATTCAACTGTACAAGAATTTTCTTGTCGACACCTTTTGGAAGGTAAAAGATTTAGTTGAATGCAAGCAAGAGCAGTTGGTGGAAATTCTAAAAAAATGGTGAAAAATTGGAAGAAGCAATCACAATTCCTGAATCTCTCATTGAGATTATCAACAAGACTTCCAAGAACAACTTGATTATCAACATTGGGATTGCAATTGATAGTTGGGAGAGTTTCTTCTGGAAGTGAAGAAAAACAACAAGCTAATTTTCTAAAAGATAAGCAGTAAAGCGTTTTCAAGTTTTTGCAAATTTGTTCAAAGGAGAAGGAATATAAGCGTATATATGCCAAATTTCTTAAAGGATTGATGATTTTGAACACATGTTTTGTCACCTTTTTATCACCTTTTTGATCAAATTTTTTGGCATATGGCATCCCAACTTTGTCATTGGTGTCAAAGGGGGAGAGAATTCAGCGAAAAATGCCTTATAAGTGGAGAAAATTCCTTATGAATCTAAGGGGGAGATAAGTACAACAAGCAGCTTGGGAGTATACTTGGAGTGATTCAACCACTTAGTCATTTTTCACTAAGTGTTGCCATCAATGCCAAAGGGGGATATTGTTGGCGTTTGGCTAAGGAATTTTTATTGTAGGTGTTTTCATTGAAGGCAACCCAAGTCAAGTAGCTCTAGTCTTGCTCTGAATGAGCAACACTATTTTTGGTTCATACCAGTAGAATAGAGAAAAGAATAGGAGATCCAGTTAAAGGTATAAAAGTTGGTCTAATCATCTCACCATATAGGTATTTTGGGTTATGAATCCTTGAAGAAGGTTTGCAGAGGCTTTCAATATCTAAGTTTTGATGTGCACTCACTGATAAGCGGTCTAGGAGGTACGATACATTAATCTATCAATTATCTATGCTTGAAGGTCGACCTAGAAAATATGGAATTCACGGATGTATAAGATGAAATTAATTATAAGTTTCATTATTGGATTAAGTGTTGTATAGGTCCTCTCTTGGTCTTAATCGACTTTGGAGGATGTACATAATGATTTGGTGATGGATTTGGCCGACAAGTTAAAAATATCTTAATATCGTATGAAGCCGGTTGTTAGATGAACTAATCTTTGATTGTGGATATATATAAGAGATTGCTTTCATCATTTCAAGTGTGTGATCTTTGAGATGTGTGTGAGGTAGAAGTGGTATTCAAATATAATGTGTGAATTGTGAGTCATACTAGAGCAGTAATGTGAAACTAATGCGAAGAGCAGTAAAGGGAAAAGCAGGGCAAAGCAAAGTGGAATAACAGAGAGCAGATCTAGAATAAGATTCATGAGCTTCACCAGAATTGTTACATGGCATTGTCAGATTCTATCATCTCAGTTCACCTCTTCAGATAGTTTTAATCTAAATTTTGTAGGCAGTAAGCCTTTATCTTTCGAGCAGTGAGCTCTAGACAGTGTGCTTGAATGCAAGTGCATTCCTTTGATAAACACTATACTTTGAGTACTCAAATTATGGATTAATCTCCACCATGGTTTTTCCCCTAATAGGGTTTCCACGCAAAAATCTATGTGTCATGTTGTTATGGATGTTTAATTTCAATGCATACATCTTTTCTTTAATACAATGATGACATTCTTTCATGTTTTGAATGGATGAAGTTCTGAATATTATTGAACACTGCTTCAACCCCCCCACCCTCTTTTCTAAATTTTTAACATCAACAGTTTTGTTATTTTTGGCATGCTTGGTGGGACCGATTAAATTTACCTAAATCAAAAGAGGGTGTATGAGCCATCAGCCTGTTACTAGGTCTCAAACAACAAATAACCTAGGCTTGTTAGTGCCTCCTCTAGTAACAACATGGACTCAAACTTGCCTAGTGAATGTTTCAATTCCTCCACTAGCCATGTTACAAGTTGCAAAAAAAAATTATGTGGCTTGGGATGCCAGAAGTCCCCTTGTAGCTCTAGTTGCACCCATCGTTTGGGCCCCTATCCTAGTCTCTTCTCCAAAATCTATACCTAAATTTATTGGAGATGATTCAAGAACACAATCCAAACATCTACAAGATGTGGTAGATGTATGTTTGGTGCACGAAGTTACATATCAGAATATAGCACTAAGGTTTCTTACAACCTCTTTTAGAGGGAAAGCATTAGACTAGTACGACACTTTACCAACTAACACCATTTGTACCAAGGATCAGCTCAAAGATCCTTTTTATGAAAGATTCTTGAATGATGGAGAGAGGTCTTCATTGTACTATCATTTGGAAACTATAAAGCGGGCTCCTCATGAAGCCATGATTGACTTCAATGCCATGTTCCATACAACTTGGCAGAGGATCCAAACTATTATTTGCCAGCAGATTGAGTTGGCATTCATGTTCTACCTAAATTCCATCAACGTTGATATCTTGATGATGATCTAATATCTCAGTAGAACCACTCTACTAGGTGCATACAATGTAGAAGTCAAGGCGGAGAACAATTTGATCAACGTTGGGAAGTTGCCACCTCGGCTCATCATGCCCAATTTCTCAAAGTTTTAGTTCTCGCCCAAGAGATGCCACCTATCACTATGCCCTCTCCTCCCCAGTCTATGCACCCATATCCGATTACACCCTAGAACATTTCTTCTACATTTGGTTCTTCAAAGGACAAGATGAGCAATATAAAATAATTATTTTGAAACCTAGGAAATGAAGTAACTACTATCAAGCGCAACCAAGACCCTCCTCCAAGACCAACATTTCAAAATTATTAAAGTGGAAGACCTTCATACAAATAGAACCAATATCAAGGAGGCGTGCGTATGAATCTACAAGCTCATATGACTAACCAAATTATGCCAGTGCCTACTCCACTGGTAGCTACTCAGTCAAGTTCAAGCAGAGAGTTGACTGTAGGGTAGAACAACCTCGCCAAAGATATCAATCCCTGGTGTTTCCCTTGCGGAGATGGACATATGCCTCAAAATTGTCTACATGGAAATTTGCAATAGAAGGTTGGAGAACAACACAACTAATGTGTCGCACCAAGTTTGGGGGGTTTTACATAAGACTCTCTGCAAATGGAGAATGCAGTGATTACCCAAGGAATTTCCTATGAGCAAGAGAATGACATAGCTCCCAATCACACACTCTTCTCATGGATGGAAAAGGAGAAAGTGGTGTTCACATATGAGGCATCCACATTGGACACCACACAAGTGTAGTATGACTACAACATGTTGATGGGTGTTTTTGCACACTTTCTTAACACAGGCAATGCATAGGTACATCACCTTTCTTGAAAGGAAATATCCATCAAGTTGTTGAAAATTACCCCAAGGTCTCTTCGGTGTCAGGTCATGACTTGCATAGAATATCTCAGTTGATGTTTGATGTGATCTTGCTAGTAATCATAGGGCATAATTACATGAGTTAAACGGGAAGGGAATTAGATCTACAAACGAAGTTCCTAAGGTGGGGAAGTCACTGCACGTTTTCTGTAGATTCAAACAACAATCTTGAACTCCATTTCTACTTTAAGATATGGATTTACAATGTGCAATGAACCTTAGCATAGATTACTTCTAAAAAAAAAAAAGGCAGGGAAGAGAGAGGGTTCCTAGACCTGCAACTACTAATGAATAGTGATCATGGAGGTCTCTACTATGGATAGCTTCCTTAAAACCAAATTCCACTTAACTAGATATTTCACAGTGTCATGAAATTTGTGTTATCTTCTAAGGACTACAAATATTTCATCATTCGGTCACCATATATATGCATGAACCAAGATAAATATTTAAACTCAGCTTCAATTCTAAGTCCAGACTAAATTTGGACAACCATCTACTAGCAGCAACTAGCCAAAATTATGGACAAGGAAGGCATCTACACATCATAAATCTTCATAACCAAGAAACAACATTACTAAATATACCAAATTTACCTAAAATGAAATGGAACAACAAAGTAAACCTCAACTAAACAATCTAAATATTAGAGATGAATCATGAAAC
Source organism: Sequoiadendron giganteum (assembly GCA_007115665.2). Taxonomy (NCBI): domain Eukaryota; kingdom Viridiplantae; phylum Streptophyta; class Pinopsida; order Cupressales; family Cupressaceae; genus Sequoiadendron; species Sequoiadendron giganteum. The sequence continues at coordinate 544,560,082 of CM021104.1, read as the reverse complement.
ATGAGAAGAAAATCAGAAATGCACCAAAGTCAATGTATTTCTATTAAAAATTTTGCAGCATGTCATTAGAACAACCAAACTCCCTTTGAAAATGAGAGGATACCCCCTATTTAGAGTATCCCAAAAGTAGAACATGTGGCCAGGATTGATTTACATTTGTGTGGCCACAATTCACTATAACCTAGGGTTATACCTACCCCCCAATATATTACATTTTAAAATATAATTTTGTCCATATCCCTATTTTGTCTTCTAGTGGCAGCACTGTAGCATTTTTTCTTCTTGTCGATTTCTCTTTTGCTGCAACAATTCATTTAGGAATTCTTCATCAATAACATGGTTTCCTTCTTGCCTCTTCAAAGCTGCATATTCCATGAATTTCAAGATTACTGGCTAAAGCTTATCGACCTCTATGATGTTGGATCTTAGCACTTGGTAGCTCCACTCTTTGGAATTGTCGACGAGCTTCTCCCAATCCTCATCATACTTGACAGTGTGATCCTTGAACAGTTCAAACTGGGTGAAGGCTCAGGCAACAAAGCTCGTGAAATATCTGGTGATCTCACTCGACATTCCATCTTCGATCATCTTCTAGAAGTGAGGCTTTACCATCTCTAGATTAATCTAGAAAATGGGCACATCGTACCTGGTCATTATCTTCAGATATCGACTACAATCCGACCAAATCTCCTTGGCCCAATTGATATCTGAGTTCACCTTTTCAAGTACCTGTTCTAGCATTTCTTTTCAATTCTCAAAGTCTCACTTCCAGATATCCATAATCCAATGATCATCTTCTTTGAATGTGAATTCTTTCTCCCAGATTTCGCTCAGTAGCTTAAGGATGGCCATAATTTTAGGATAGGAGAACTCATACTTCATTGGGAAGTCATTGAATATTTTCCTTGTGGCCTCAAGGGACTTCCGTATGTCCAAGAACTTATTCATTGTCTGAATAGAGCTATTGGTACCCGTATTCCCAACATCCAAGACCTATCGGAACCAGCTCTCTATGGTCTTGTCCAAGTTCTTTCTCTTTTCTAGCTTGTCAATTTGTTCTCTGAATAGCAATTGTGGCGGGGCCAAGGAGGTGGCGGGTTGTTCTTCTGCAAATGACCATTGTTGAATATAAGCTATCAAGTTAGCTACATGTGCTTTGAGCTCCTCTTTTGATACCTTATCCTACTGGATTAGATGCACCACCATGACTATAGATTCTTGGAGGTGATCTACCTTTTTCTCCCTAGAGGCAACTCCCAATTCAATGGTATAAATATTATAACTTACTCCTTGCTCTCCCACTACTGACGTAGCTACTTGCACCATTTTGGATCCTGAGGTATCCTTTGTTACCTTTGACCTAATCTTAGGCTTCTTCTCTTTCTTGGTGTCTATTTGGGCTCGAGCCAATATAGCCTCCAGCATTGTCTCCAGCATTGTCTTTGGGTCCTTTGAAGCGGGAGCCCTCTTTTCCAACTGTTTCTCTAACAAATCAGGCATCGAGGACTTCTCTTTAGGTGATTCTTATTTATCCTCCTTTTCTTCTTCCCTAATTTAAATTGCTTTATCATTCAAAGCCTCCTCTAGCTCTATCCTTGCATCTTCTTTTTCCTCATCAGATTCATGGATGAACACCATGCATTTGATAGGGACCTTGATGAGTAGGCATTCCTTGGGTTTATCTTCCCCTTCAAAATATTTTATTTTTCCTCTTGTTCTTCATCACGTTCATGCTCCTCAGGCTGCTCAATTTCCATGCTCTCATGAACTTCAGCCTATTCCTTAGGCTTATCTTCTTCATTTTTCTCTTGTTCATCATGAGGGGGCATCTCCTCATCATGTCTGGAGTCGGGGTCATGTCCTTTCACTAAAGTTTTATCACCCTCTATATTTGTGGCAGCAACCTCTTCTTCATTGATAGGTTGTCTTTTAGCCTCCTTATCTTCAATTTCCTTGAGTTGCTTGACCAAGTACACATCAAGCTCGGGATCATATATTTCTTCAATTGTCTTTGTGTCCAGATCCTCACCATCATCACTGGAAGAGCCTCATCAATTACTTGATGCTCATATATTGGGTGCTCATGATACTCGTCTGCCTCCTCTTCCAACCCCTTGGCTGCCTCCATCCATTATTGGCAGTCTAATTCATCAGAGATATGCATGGTGGCTTCCATTGTAGGTGGCTCAATAGGAGGAGGAGGAACTCGAGTGCTAATTATTGGTTGGGCTGTTGCAGCCTATACCGTCGGGTTTGCAAACATTCCCGAGAGCTCAGATGACACATTTTTCATATATTTCATGAAGTACTCCAGAAGGGTAAGGGAAGGCATTGCAGTTATTGCGGCATCCCTTGGGAGAGAAAAATATAGAGACATGGAAGATGAGGAGATCGTCAAGTTGGTTGTAGAGAATGAATCTACCGATATTACTTGCATGATGGGAGAAGTAGAGAGAAGGTGAAATGCAATTTCCACCGTAGATGGAGAGGATGCAACTAATACATGTGGGATAGGTGGGGTGGTGGAAACAATGATAGTGGTTGGAACAATAGATGAGATAGGCGGAGACTTTGGTTGATCTGCCTCCATTCTTCTCTCTCATGGAGTTGATCTTCTTGAATTATTGGAATCTCGGTGACACTGCCTGATCTCTTATGTTTCTTGAAAGGTTCACCTTTCGAAGCCTTTCTAGCATACACCTTTGGGTTGGGCTACTACTCTTTTGTCTCCTTTCTCTTCCTTGAACGAAGGGATGGAGGGGATTTTGATTTTTCTCCAGTTGATGTAGCTATCACACCCTCAGATCCACTTCGCTCACTATCGAGCCCTTTGTGTGTCAAGATGACGCCTTGTTGCTTCAATTGAGCAATTCGCCCATCAATCCATGCCTTCATTTGAGCCTCAATAGGCTTGGTAAGAATGTCAAGGTCATCGACCTCTTGCTCATCCCAATCAATTAACAATAGTGGCATATTTGCAATTGCATTATACCTAGGGTCTATTACAGTGCTCTCATCTTCTTCAAGTTGATTGAGCACCAAGAACAAATTCACCCTCTTCACAAAGTATGCGGTCATCTACATAGATTGCCTAATTCGCACCTCAAATTCATCCTTGCAATTGGCCCAGAAATCTTCAAGATTGTGGTGGTGGGCATCCTACTGTTCAATTTCTTTCCTAATATGGCCATATGGGTCCATCTGCCATCTGTTTGTGTGAGACTTGAAATGGTACTCTGCTAGCTCCTTTTCTGAATTATGGGCACATTGGAAAGTATAGATATCATACATCCCTTGGATGAGTGTAAGGGGATAAGGGATCTCCGCTAGATGCTTGTTGCTCAGGATAGTGTGAATGTGTTGCAGCTGCCAAGAGAGTTCCAACAATATTATATGGTCATTCGGGTACCGAGGCAGCTTGTTTTGTCTTTTTGAAAATCCTTGGGCATGGATGTAGGTAAACTTAGGATATTAGATGAATAGGAAAGCATATTTTTTTAGGAAAGCATGAGCATTGTGGGAGACTCTTCTCTCAAAATCACACCTGAGTAGCCTAATGATATAAGAAATGAAGGCATCATTCACCTTGCAATAATCCTTCTTGAATTTTATGTATTGTAGCTGAGGGTATCTATCATAGGCCTTGAGTTCTCTTCCAGGCTCTTCATTTGGAGCTTTGAATAGACCATGGTAGTGCCTTTGATCAGCCAATGAATATACCAAGTAAGAATTCATATAGAACTTGGATGCCTTCTTAACATTCATGAATTGCTCATGAAAGAAATCACTAATTAACCCTCCCTAGTAGAATGTGGTGTCCTCCCCACAAAGAATTTTCTCAGTGAAGTATATCATCCACTCTTGAAAAAAGGCCACAGCAAGGATGCCCATAACTTTGCTCAATAGGGTGACTAGACCATGGTAGTCCTCAAAGAAATCACCGCAGAAAAGTTCGTGAGGAACTTTTGCAGCACTGCCTCTCTTATCCTTTTGCCAATACTAATTTATGAGTTTCTTACACTTCATGGGATTTTTCGTCCCACATATCCTTACATTTTTGGATGGTTGGAAATTCCATATTCCCAAAGACAGGGATATGGAAGGTTTTTGTAATTCCTGAAGCTGACATTTTGCCCAGAATGTTTGCCTCTCAGTCAATAATAGTTCTTGTTTCAGGCTGATATGCTTCTCTGCAAACCATCACCAGCTCAAGGGAAATCAAAGCGGGAGGGAAACCTACAGCCTTATCTATTCTAGTGCTCCTAATGAGCCTTGCACATTCTATTTTGGGGTTTACCTCACCCTATGTATGAAATCAGCAATATCAACATGTTCAATATTGGTGTTAGTAATATCCTTCCACTTGGTGGTGACTTTGGAGTGGAACAGTGCTCCTTGAAATTGATATTTCATTTGATCTTTATCTTCCTTGCCTCGAAGAGCCTTGGCAGTTCTCTTTCCTTTGTCCTTGACTGCCCATGAGGCTTTTGTACTCGATTCCATATATCCTGCACACAGAGGTGAGGGTAAGTATAAGCATGTATGACGATAAAAATGGCTAGCCAAATCCCTAGAAAACATGGTCATATTGGATAATTCATTATTCAAGAATCTAGCTCTTAGTCAAAATTATCATTAGAGGCTCATTGGAGGGAAATTGTATGGTTTGGGCCCCAGAGGCCAAACTTCCCTTGTCATAATGTTGTTCTAAAGGGCGAATAGGGTGGGGAGACCCAGATTATTTCTCTTGATCTTGGATTTGGATAATTTGAAGAGTCCATGTGGGAGAAAATCAAATTTTAGCATGTGGGTCATCATTCGTTTTCAAACTAGAAGTCATTTGGGTCATCATTAGGGCATCCAGAATCAAACTAAGGGAAGGCTGTCAAGGGTTAGCCATTTCGAACACCTTTGGAGAAATGACATTCCAGAGGTGGAGTTCTAAATTCTAGAGCTTGGGAGGTAGAAGGATGTGAGACAAAGCCTTGTATCATTTTTACTCGTTTGGGTGCTCGGTCTGTGAAGGCTAGGATGTTGTTGAAGGATATTTGTGTGAAACAGAAAAGCAGGGATGGAAGTTCAGAACCTGCAACCTGGCAGACCAAACCCAAGGAGAAGTTTCGCCTTGCACTTCGCTTTTTAAAACTTGGAGGAGATCAGAGTGTCAGGGCCCGAAGTCTGAAAGGATGACTTAACTTCGCTATTTTGGATGGCTGAAATGGGATGAAGTCCTGATGGTGGAAGTTTGGGGGTCGAGATCCGATGAAGGTAAATACATAGAGATTTCTTTCTAACTTCACTTCGAACTCAAGCGATGAGGAGGCACTCAGGACCCGCAAGCCAGAAGGCAGTCACTTAACGGTCATTTAAAACAATGGAATGGAAATGGTGGCCTGTGGATGGAAGTTCAGAGGCCGGGGCCCAAGGTTTGTTTGGAGGCATTCATTTTCATCAAAATTTTCATGTCAAATGGCTATCTGGAGTCCAAGGTCTAGAAATATGTGGGGAAAACATCTTTCAAAACTGCATAGAGGAAGCGGTAATCCAGAGGTGGAGTTCTGAAGTCTAGGATCTGCAAGGAGTTTTTCCATTGAGGAAAGTTTGTCAAGTTTTTGATTTACAATGGCCAAAGTAGTAGGGAGTCCTTGACCTAGAGGGCAATTTTTCCTACCTTGAAGAACAACAATGGGAGGAAAACGTTCTAAGCTCAATTTCTAAGTTTTTCAAGGGATGTTTTGAAAATTTCAACACATGGGTTTTGTAACATGATCTTCCTTCTATTACATTCATATTATTCTATCCCTTATCATCCATTACTCAAGCATAGAATTATGAAAAATGAGGTGGGTTTTTGGATGAAAATCATACCTGAAAGACCTGATGAAGAGAGTTGTTGAATTCATGAGGAACAGTGCAGAAAGTTCTCGGGTGCGATGGCGGCGAATGCTAGGGAGGCACTGCACTTTTCTATAATTCTTGACATGTGAAAATGACATGTTGGGACTAATATTTATACCCCTAAGTGAAATTAATGCACTTAATAAATCCAGGTATGGTGGACAGTGAGGTTGGTAAATTTAAAAATTAGGATGAAGGCAGGAGGACTGGAACCCAAGGGGAGGAATGATGTTAGGGCACGACCGTCCAAAAATCGCCAAGTGTGAAGCTAATGACAAAGAAGGCACCGAGATCCAAGGGACAGAAGGATGCAAGCCGATGACTGTTTGGAACAACGAACTAGCATAGGAATCTTGGGCAAGGTGACAGACGACCAATTTTTTACACAAGTTAAAAATGAAAAAGATGATAGTAGGGCTTGGAAGCCAAAAGGGCGTAGGCCAAAGGCAGCTTGAAAGAACAAAATAGATAAGGAAACCTGACGAGGGAAACCTGACAAGCTAAGCCCGGAGGGTCCCACAGACGCCAACAAAAAGGTGAAATGCCAAGGGAGCTTCAGGACTTAGCAAATTTTGAGGGGTGAGACATGGTCAACCTAAGATGACACTTTTAGAGATGCACTGACCATCTAGGACACCAAAATAAGGGGGCACTCAAAATGAGGTGATAGTAAAATGACCCGACGAGGTCAAAGAAAAGAGCATTCCCATTCTGAATGGAGCATGTGTGCGAAGGGCACAACAAATGGTGACTTTGTTGGGAGAATGCTCTTGAGTGTTCAAGGGATAAGTATTCATTCAGGACCCAAAATCTCTAGTTTTGCAGACCATGGGGTGACATCCGAAAGTGAACTAGCAGAATGAGATCCATAGTTGAATCAAACCATGAAACATCTCAGAAGTGTGTGTCCAGTGACTTCATTTCCTTCGTTGGAACTGTGACAAGAAGAGGCTAATCAGAATAGCAAGCTACATGAATCGTCCAACACCAAAAGTAACCTGGACATTGCCCTGCTACTAGTCAGGTGCCCATAGCCCTGATGGAGTTGTTGCTATGACCTCATGGATATTTCTCTACTGCCATCCAGATATCCATAACCTTGGTAGAGTTATCCACACACCCATACGGTTGTTGGACTTCAAAATTTTCTTTCTTTCTTTTCGGCACTTTATTATTTTGCTCAACCATGCAAGCATTGAATCCTATGATGGGTTTGAGAACCATAGTGGTCACTGGAGAGGACTTGAGATTTTTCACTTGCCACATTGTGATATCCACCATTACACTACCCTTCAAAGATAATTAACATGTTTTTTGTGCAAGATCTTAGATGAGTGTAAAAGGATTCAACCAAGGATGGAGTTCTAGAATAGATTTCAAATGCGGAAGCCATCCTTTCTAGGCAGCTTTCAAAGACTAATAGTTGAGAATGAATGTTTATCCCATGAACACTAAGAGTGGGTAGCAAAGTGACCCATTCGTTGAATGAGCATGACCACCACAGCAAGAATGAGAAGCCTCTCATTAGAAGAACAAACAGTTGCAAAACAAGCAAAACAAAGTAGTGCAAAACAGCGAAACGAAAGAAAACCAAAGCAACCTACTCTAACATATGTACAAATATTTATAGGAATAGCTCTAAAAGGGCCCAGGCCTAGAAATCATGCTTTAAGTGCTGCCCATTGATAGGAAACGAGATGTCTTCACCAGTTAAATTTTTCAAACAAAAAGCATTGTGTCCCAGAATTTCAGCTATTTGAAAGGGGCCAAGCCAAAGCTTGTCAAATTTGTTGTGTCCCCCTTTCTTTTCATGAGCCTTGTTCCAATATAGGACTAGATCTACAATTCTAAAGGCCTTAATCTTGGCTCAATGATCAAACAACCTCTTGACTATGCCTTGATGTTTGGCAAAATTTTCTATTGCACGATCTCGTACTTCCTCTAAGTGTAAGAGCTTAGCTAATCAAGCTTCTCTACGGTCCCCTCCTTCGTAAATGTCTGATAAACTGGAGGGTGGGAATTTTCAAGTGTATCAGAAAGATAGGCTCTAATCCATAAACCAAATGGAATGAGGAATCACCAAGGGCAATCTTATGACGAGTGCGATCTACCCACAGGGTGAAATAGAGCTGGGTATGCCAGTCCTTGGGTTTCCTATCAAGCATTTTTTTTATCACGGTAATTAGGTTCTTGTTGGTAGATTTTAAAAGAGCATTACCTTGGGGATAATAGTTGGAGGAAAATTTAAGGGTGATGCCATAGTCAAAGGCCCAACTAGAAAATTTAAGTGAGGAGAAAGTAAGGCCATTATCACATACCAATGTATATGGGTAGCCAAAGCGATTCAAAATAAAACTTTCTAGAAAATTAGTAACTACCTTTGTTGTGTGTTGCCTACATGTAATAGACTTTTTCCACCTAGTGCAATAATCATAAGTGATTAGAATGAACCTGTGTCCTACAGATGATGGAGGGCTTACCAGACCAATGAAGTCGAGACCTCATTGCACGAATGGTCTTAACTCTAGGACTGGTTGCAACGGGACAACAACATTTTGTTCTCTATTAGTCACAGTTTGGAAAATGTGATATGCACAGACGTGATCATGAGTTTCCTTAAAAACCATAGGCCTATAGTACCCTCCTCTCAAGATTTGATGTGCAGTAGAAAGGCCAGAACCATGACCCATGCCAAATTTATCATGAAACTCCTTTAGGACTTGATGTGATTCTCCTTTTCCAAGGCACCTCATATATATGCCTTCATGATTCCTTTTGTACAATATGGCTCCCTGCAACATGTAGCTGCTACTCTTCAATGTAAGGGCACATTTTTGGACCCCCTGCAAGCGAGGTGGATATTTATGACTCAATAGATAATACACTATGTCATCGTACCATTCTCCTAGAGAGACATCCTCTAGCTGGTATTCTTGCACTATAAGTTGAGGTTCGGCCTCAACAACTACCTCAGCTATCATTCTGGTGAGGGCCTGCCCCTTGACCAATTTCATTGGTTGGATCTCCATATCATATTCCTATAGTAGGGTCACCCATTTGGCTCTGCATTATCCCAACTCATTTTGCATGAGCAATGACTTGACTATAGGGTTGAGCACGATGGAAAATACCTTGTTTCTCAGGATGTAATGCTTGAATTTCTTGACTCCACAGACAAGAGCATATGCTTGTTTTTCAAAATTGTGATACCTTAGCTCGACATCCTTTAGTGGGGCACTCATGAAGGCTATTGGGTGCATATTACCATCATCATCTTTCTGCATCAATATGTTAGCACACGAGTGGTCTGAAGCAAACAAATAAATATAAAATGGCTTCAGGTAGTTGGGGCTGACCAACATAGGCACGTCAGCAATTTCTCTCTTGATTTCTTCAAAATTCTACTTTGCTTCTAGGATCCATTCAATCTTGGCATCTTTCTTTAACATAACATTGACTGGCTTGACAATTTCAGCAAAGCCCGTGATGAAGTTTTCTGACGAAGTTTATTTTCCCAAAGAAGGACTTTAACTCTATCTTGCTACCTGGTAGCTGCATTTTCATGATGGCCTAGATGTGCTCAAGGTCAATAGAGATTCCCTTTTCTAAGAGGACATTTCTAAGTAGCTTTCCTTTAGTGACCCCAAAGATACACTTCTTCGGATTGAGGGACACCCCATATTCTCGACATCTTTGAAAAAATTTGCACAAATCAACAACATGATCACCCTGCTGTTTTGAGAACACCATCAAATCATCCATGTAGATGATTATGCATTTTATGATCAGATCCTTGAAGGAAATGTCCATTGCATGTTGGAATGTAGTACCGACATTGATGAGTCCAAACGACATTCATCTGTAGGCGAAGGTGCCCCACTTGGTGGTAAATGTTGTCTTATGTTGGTCCTCGTACTGCACCATAACTTGGTTGTACCCTGAGCACCCATCCAAGAAGGACATCATCTGAGAACCATTGACTATCTAGAATACCTCATCTAATGATGGCACGGGATAGTTATCCTTTTCTAAAGCTTTATTCAGATTATGGAAATCAACCCACAACCGGATTTCTCCATTCTTTTTTCTGACCAGAACCAAATTGGCCACCCATGTGGAGTGCCTAACTGGGGAAATAATCCTAGGAGACAACATTTTCTGCACTTCCTTGTATATGATTGGTTCCAATAAAGAATTGAAATGGCATTGTCACTATCGAAATGGTCTCACATCTAGTCTGAGAGGGATGGTATGGGTGATGATTGATGTATCATATGTTTTCATATCTTCATAGCTCCAGGAAATTATATCATGGTACCTCTGCAAAGCATCCATTATACCCTTTCTTTCTTTTGGTGTGCACACCCTTCCAATAAACACGTTCTTAACATCCTCAGTCATTCTGAGGTTATAGGTATCACACTGGTCACTGATGGAATCCCTCTTTGTCTGTTGATCTTTACCTCTGATCAAATCTAGATAAAATATGTGTTTGAGTTGGACCATTCATCTTGGGATAGTATTGGTCTTGAGATTGATGACCCATTCTATATCTAGCTTGGCCTCCTCGGGTTCAATCTCATCTATTATTTGAGTGGCGAACACGTCGAAGCTGGTGATGAAGTCCAGGATGTATTTGTCATCATTAAACACATAAAAATTGGCTACATTATCTGGTACAGATGGAATGGAGGTGAGCTCAACTATAAAACTTTTGAGGCTAGAGAATGAAAATGGCTGCAAGGTGCTAGCCGCTTGGTCTAAGGCATTGGAAGTGTGATTTTGAGAGCATGGGATCAGTTGGATATTGAATGCATCGAGTACCTCTAACAAATCCCATACCTTGTGCCTATAATTAGTGAGTCTGTGGTCATAACAAGAGTAAATTTTTCTAACTTGCTTTATGACCAACTCTGAGTCTCCAAAGAATTGTAACATTTTAACACCTTTCCTCAACACCATGAGGAGTCCCAAGAGCAACACCTCATATTTTGCTATGTTATTAGTGCAGTAAAATTGATGTCTATGAGAAGCGAAGTACGAATTACCTCAAGAATTGATTAGTTCGAAGCTAGCTCTAGCCCCATGCTTGGATTTGGACCCATCAAAGCACAACATCTAGAACCTAGGAGAGTCCTTAATCTTAAGAGTTAGTAGACTTTATTTCTGGTTTTGATGGAGGTCTCATTTTAGCAACCTTTTGAGGAGGTGTAGATTCTAGACATGTTTGTTCTAGCAGTGGTGACCGAGCTTCCTCCCTTGGAGTGATCTATCCTTTGATATGCTCAATTTTTGTTTGACATAAACAACACTAAATTTTTGAGTGGGCAACACTATGTACCCTACACCAACTAGGCAATAGGGGTTCCTAAAAATTCATTCTAGCTCCCAAACTGAGCTGGTCTTGTACACATTTTTCCATAAAATCTTGGAAACCATCCAGCAATCCAAGATTATCATCCTCGCATGATTCTTCGTCATCTGACTCTATTAGTATTTCCATGTTTTGAGGGGTACTGGTTGAGTTAGTAGGTAGCCTGCACAATACAAGAAGAACCTCCCTTGTTTCTTCTTTAGAGCATTCTTGTTCATTTGAACATGACACCGAAGAATAATTCCCAAATTTCATTTTAGCAAACAACACTTCATTCATGTTGTTGTGTTCCATCATCATGAACCTCATGCGTGGCTCCCGATCAATTCAAATCTGATTTGGCATCCCTTTCCATGGCAACCAAAAATGAGAGTAGTCAGTTGTAATGTATCCATTCAATGCATTTGTTAAATCCCTTCATAAAATTATACCATAGGTGTTTGGGATATCAGCAACTTGGATGTCAATTGTTTGTTAAATTCTGGGATCAGCAGCAATTTGCATGGGCATTCGGTTGATCTCTCCAACTATGTTGATCTTAGTATTGTCGAGCTACGTTACTTTACACTGGGAGGGAGTTGGATTTATTCCCAAAGATTTGCACATGCTTAGGGGCATGACATTGGTGAAAGCTCCCGAGTCCAGTAGGCAATTATGGAGGTTCTTCCCAAACACTCAAATAGTGCTCAAGAAGGGAGGAGTTTCGAATTTTCCTAAAAACAATCCTCCAGAAACATCCACTTGGGAAAATTGACCCTTATCCTTATCATAGCCCTTGTTTCAACTTTGTGTCTGATCGATTTCTTTGGTGGGTTTCTTATCTACTTGTTGATTTGTAGGCAGATCAGCTTTCTTGTTGAAAATTTAACGTACGACCGATTCACTTTGGTGATCCTCAAAAGAAACCCTCCTTGTGTGTGTGTCCTAGGCTGGTCTAGATGAATGGGTCCCATTGATCATCCTAAAGAAAGAATTTCTAACAATTGGGACCTTGAGCATCTCAAAGGCCAACACACTTAACTTAACCTTCTTAAATTCTATTGCAATATATTCTCCCATTTTTTCAATTTTTGTGTCATAAGTAGTGTTCTGGGAGGGGCCAACAGGCTGAATATGGGTTTGATTTTGCTGCCTATTCTTGTTGAAGTACCACATAGGTACATTTGGATAGCCTGGGTTGTTGTTGGCATTTGGGTTAGGAGGGGTGCCGAAGTTATTAGGTGGGGTGGAGGTCGTGAAAGGACCGCCATCATGCCCACCAGCTTGTCTATTTCTTCAGTCATATGGAGTAGCCCTTTGGTGAAACATTTGAACCTCATCCTCCCTCAACTCTTCCTCATATATGGGACCATTGTCTCCTAAATTGAAAAGCTAAGACAAAGAGATTTCGGTACTTACCTCTTCCATCTTTTCATTACTGCTTTTAGTGGCACCTTCTTGCTCCGGCACGTTGCACTCGACCTTTGGAAAGGGAGCCTGATTGACCACTAGCACTGAGGAGTCATATGGTTTGGAAGGAATGATGTCTCTGCATCCCAAGCTGTCCACATCATTTTGGACTTCAACCTGAAAATTTTTAGAAGCCGTCTGGGATTCTGGACAATCCAACTCGGAGTGTCGACTCATTTTATGTATGCAGCACCAACCAGATAAAGAAGCCTCAGCCAAGTAGACTCCACTTGTAGTCCTATCATTGTTCTTGGATTGATTGAGAGGTGTGGGAATGCCACCATTTTTGGGCCTCGTGTTCCATGTCCGGTTCTACCTCTGGAATGGACTTATGTCAAAGTTCTACCCTAAATTATGATTCCTATCATAATTTTGTCCAGACGATGTGTTGGCATCACGTTTATCCTGATTCTCACAGTTGTCACGACTGTCATGGTTGAGGTTGGCTTGGATTCTTTTCTATGAAGCTTCCAGCTGATTGTTTTGATTCCTGAAATGGATCATCTCCATAGATATTTTATTGATCATTTCCGTGAGTTCATCAATTTGATCCTTTTCTATGTTGTTTGGTTGTGGGGCTGAATTATGAAGGAAAATAGGTTGTGCAACTGACTGATTTTGATGAGAAGGTAGGAGCTCAGAACCCTGGAAGTATGCTGACACCTGATGTGGCTAAGGATGGACGGGCAACAAATAATGAGGAACCGGAGGCACCTGGTTCATTGGCTGCCCTAGATGAGGCACTATGGGCAGTTGTGGTACTGGATTCATGAGGGGCATGTGGTGCTACAAAGATTGAGTAAGCCATTGAATTTGTGCAGGATGCACAACCTACCACGAAGAGGGCAGCGGGTCAAAGATATTATGTCCTAGGTCGGTGTTGGCAATGACGGCCTTTATATACGCATCTACCAATCTAGCAAGTGGCAGTTGCATCCTCTTTACTAATGTTGCAATAAGATTGTCCAATGTTGCATAGTATATTGGTAAAACAAAGACATCATTGAACACATACAAGTACTATAACCGAGTATATGCTTTGTGGAAGCGATCATTAAAGGAGTTGATTGGTTCATTGATTTCCCTTTCGAATGACATAAAATACTGGTATGATTCCATAGGGCTGATTGGGGTTTTGAACTTCTGCAAAAAAGAATTCTTCAAGAGGTCCCACGTGTTGATAGTTCCTACTGGTAATTTGACATACTAGTAAAAGGCCTCCTCTCCTAAGGAATAGGGAAAGATTTGGTAGGCCACATCTTCATGTATGATCTACATAGTCTTCAAGACAATCTCAAAAATCCTGAATGCTCCTCTGTTGTCCTCGGCAGGTCTTGAGGGTTGAATTTTGTGCAAAATCTTTCAAGATTCTTTGGCATGTCATGGTACAAGTTGAAGGCCAAAGGAGATGGATTATTTCCCAACCATGCCATAGGAGGAGGTGGTGGAGGTGGTTGTGCCAAATTGACTTGTGGCTATAAAGGGGTAACGACGACTCATAGAATAGCTCCCAGAAGCAGGAATGTGTTGGGTTGGAAGGCAACATCTAGCCCTTGGGAAGCAACAACCTGGAAGGCTATTTGAATCTGATGAGCAGGAGAATATGCTACCAAGGATAAAGGATAAGATGACAGAGAGTGGATAGAAGAGGATGATGATAGCAAAGGTGAAATGGGCTGACTAGAGGAGTTGGAGGCAAAGGCTTCCCCTTTATTTTCTCTCTTAGCTTGGGTAGGGAGTGGTAATTCTTGAAATCCCCCTTTGTTCGGTGTAAAACTTAGTATTTTATAAAATCTCTTAGGGGAGAAAGACCCAATTTAATCCAGCTTAGCTCCTTTCCAGCCCTCCTTCTAGCACTGGTTCTGTTCATGGGTGTTTTTGCACACTTTCTCAACACAGGTTATGCATAGGTGCATCACCTCTCTTGAAAGGAAATATCCAACAAGTTGTTGAAAATTACCCCAATGTCTCTCAGGTGTCAGGTCATGACTTGCATAGAATATCTCAGTTGATGTTTGGTGTGATCTTGTTAGTAATCATAGGGAAGACTTATGTGAGTTAAACTGGAAGGGAATTAGATCTACAAACGAAGTTCCTAAGGTGGGGAAGTTACTGCACGTTTGTTGTAGGTTCAAACAATAGTCTTGAACTCTATTTCTACTTTTAAGATTTGGCTTTACAATGTGCAATGAACCTTAGCATAGGTTACTTCTAAAAAAAAAAAAAGGCAAGGAAGAGAGAGGGTTCCTAGACTTGCAACTACTAATGAATAGTGATCATGGACGTCTCTATTGTGAATGACTTCCTTAAAACAAAGTTCCACTTAACCAAAAATTTCATAGTGTCATGAAATTTGTGGTATCTTCTAAGGACTACAAATATTTTACCATTCATTCACCATATATATGCATGAACAAAGATAAAGATTTAAACACAACTTCAATTCTAATTCTAGAATAAATTTTCACAGTCATCTACCAACAACAAATATCCAAAATTATGGACAAGGAAGGCATCTACACAATAGAAATATTCATAACCAAGAAATAGCATTACTAAATCTACCAAAGTTAACTAAAAGGAAATGGAACAAGAAAGTAAACCTCAACTAAACAATCTAACAATTAGAGATGAATCATGAAACATGAGAAGAAACTTAGAAATGCACCAGATTCAATGTATTTCTATTAAAATATCTATAGCATTTCATTACAACTCAACTCCCTTTGAAAATGAGAGGAGATCCCCTATTTATAGTGTCCCAAAAGTAGAACATGTGGTTAGGATTGATTTACATTTGTGTGGCCACAATTCACTCTAACCTAGGGTTATACCTACCCCCCAATATATTACATTTTAAAATATAATTTTGTCCATATCCCTATTTTCTCTTCTAGTGGCAGCACTATATCATTTTGTCTTCTTGTTGATTGCTCTTTTGCTAAAGCTATTCTTTTAGAAATTCTTCATTAAGAACAGGGTTTCCTTCTTGCTTCTTCAAAGCTTCATATTCCATGAATTTCATGGATTATTGGCTGAAGCTTATCAACCTTTATGATTTTGGATCTTAGCACTTGGTAGCTCCACTCTTTGGAATTTTTGACGATCTTCTCTGAGTCCTCATCATACTTGACAGTGTGATCCTTGAATAGTTCAAACTGGGTGAAGGCTTAGGTAGCAAAACTAATGAAATTTGTGGTGATCTCGCTCAAAATTCCATCTTCCATCCTCTTCTGGAAGTGAGGCTTTACCTTCCCTAGATTAATTTGGACAACGGGCACATCGTACCTGATCATTATCTTCAAATATCGACCGCAATACAACCAAATCTCCTTGGCCCAATCAATATCTGAGTTCACCTTTTCAAGTACCTGTTCCAACCTTTCTTTTCGATTCTCAATTTCTCGCTTCCAGATATCCATAAGCCAGTGATCATATTCTTTGAATGTGAATTCTTTCTCCCAGATTTCACTTGGCAACTTAAGGATGGATAAAATTTTAGGACAGGCAGACTCATATTTCTCTAGGAAGTCACTGCAGATTTTCCTTGTGGCCTCAAGGGACTTTTGTATGTCCAAGAACTTGTTCGCTATCTGAATAGCATGATTGATACCCATATTCCCAACATCCAAGACCTATCGAAACCAGCTCTCCATTATCTTGTCCAAGTTCTTTCTCTTTTCTAGCTTGTCAATTTGTTCTCTGGACAACAATTATGGCGGGGCTGAGGAAGTGATGGGTTGTTCTTCTGCAGACCACTACTGAACATAAGTTGTCAAGTTAGCTACTTCTACTTTGAGCTCCTATTTTGATACCTTATCCTACTAGATTAGATGCACCACTGTGGCTACAGATTCTTGGAGGTGATCTACGTTATTCCCCCTAGAGGTGACTCCCAATTCAATGGTCGAAATATTATAATTTAATCCTCACTCTCCCACCTGGCATAGCTACTTGCACCATTCTTGATCTTGAGGTATCCATTGTTGATTTTGACCTGATCTTAGGCTTCTTCTCTTTCTTGGTGTCGATTTGGGCTCAAGCCAATATAGCCTCCAGCCTTGTCTTTAGATCCTTTGAAGTGGGAGCCTTCTTTTCCAACTCTTTCTCCAACCATTCAGGCATCGAGGACTTATCTTTAGGTGATTCTTGTTTATCCTCCTTTTCTTCTTCCCTAATTTTAATTTATTTCTCATTCAAAGCCTCCTCCCCCACCATCCTCACATATTCTTTGTCCTCATCAAAGTCATGGATGAACACCATGCATTTGATAGGGACCTTGATGAGCAAGAATTCCTTGGGGTTATCTTCCCCTTCAGCATCTTTTTCCTCTTGTTCTTCATCACATCCATGCTCCTTGAGATGCTCAATTTCCATGCTACTATGAACTTCAGCCTCTTCCTCAAGCTTATCTTCTTCATTTTTCTCTTGACCAACTCAACATCAACCTCAGGATCAGATATTTCTTCAATTTTCTTTGTTTCTAGATCCTCGCCATCATCACTAGAAAAATCATAGGCAATCTCATCAATTACTCGATTCTCATACACGGGGTGCTCATGATACTCGTCTGCCTCCTCTTCCAATCCCTTGGCTGCCTCCATCCGTTGTTGGCAGTCCAATTCCTCAGAGATCTACATGGTGGCTTTCATTGTAGGTAGCTCAGTAGGAGGAGGAGGAATTGGAGTTCTAATTATTTCTTGGGCTATTGCATCCTACACCATCGGGTTTGAAAACATTCCCAAGAGCTCGGATGGCACATTTTGCATATATTTCATGAAGAACTCTAGAAAGGTAAGGGAAAACATTGCGGTTGTTGCAGAAACCATTGGGAGAGAAAAAGACAGAGACGTGGAATATGAGGAGACTAGAGAGGTGGTGGTGAAGGATGAATCCACCAATATTACCTACATGATGGGAGAAGTATAGACAAGGTGAATGGAAATGTCCACCGTAGGCAGAGAGGATTCAACTACTGCATGCACGATAGGTGGGGTGGTGGCAATAGCGATAGTGGTTACAAAAATAGATGAGATAGGCAGAGACTTCGACGGATCCACCTCCATTTCTTCTCCCTCATGGAGTGGATCTTCTTGAAATATTGGCATCTTGGTGATGCTACTTGATCTCTTATGTTTCTTGGAAGGTTCACCTTTCGAACCCTTTCTAGCGTACACCTTTGGGTTGGGTTGTTGCTCTTCCATCTCCGTTCTCTTCCTTGAATGAATGGATGGAGGGGATTTTGATGTTTCTCTAGTTGATGTAGCTATTGCACCCTTAGATCCACTTGGATCACTATCAATCCCTTTGTATGTCAAGATGACCCCTTCTTTCTTCAATTGAGCAATTCGCCCATCAATCCATGCCTTCATTCGAGCCTCAATAGGCTTGGTAAGAATTTCAAGGTCATTGACCTCTTGCTCATCCCAATCAATTAATGGTAGTGGTAGATTTGCAATTTCATTTTACCTAGGGTCTATTACGATGCTCTCATCTTCTTCAAGTTGATCGAGCATCGGGAACAAGTTCACCCTCTTCACAAAGTATGCGGTCATCTACATATAGTGCCTAATTCACACCTCAAATTCATCCTTGCAATTGGCCTAGAAATATTCAACATTGTCATATGGGTCCATCCACGGTCTGGCTGTGTGAGACTTGAAATGGTACTCTACCAGCTCCTTTTCTGAATTATGGGCACATTGGGAAGTATAGAGCTCATACATCCCTTGGCCGAGTGTAAGGGGATAAGGGATCCCTACTAGATGCTTGTTGCTTAGGATAGTGTGAATGTGTCGCAGTTGCCAAGAGAGTTCCAACAATATTATCCGATCATTAGGGTATTGGGGTAGCTTGTTTGGTCTTTCTGAAAATCCTTGGGTGTGGATGCAGGTAAACTTAGGATATTGGATGAATAGGAAAGCGTATTATTTTAGAAAAGAATGAGCACTATGGGAGACTCTTCTCTCAAAATCACCTCGAGTACCTTGATGATGTGAGCAATGAAGCTATTGTTCACCCTGCAATAATCCTTCTTGGAGTTTTTATATTGTAGCTGAGGGTATCTGGCATAGGCCTTGATTTCTCTATTGGGATCTTCATTTGGAGTTTTGAATAGCCCATGGTAGTACCTTCAAACAGCCAGTGAATATATGAATTAAGAAGTCATATAGAACTTGGTTGTCTTCTTAACATTCATTAATTTCTCATGAAAGCAATCACTAATTAACCCTCCCCAGTAGAATGTGGTGTCCTCGCTACGGAGAATTTTCTCAACAAAGTATATCATCCACTCTTCAAAATAGGCTGTAGCAGGGAGGCCCATAACTCTGCTCAACATGAAGTCTAGATCATGGTAGTCCTCGAAGAAATCATTGCGGAAGAGTTCCTGAGGAACTTTTGCAGCATTGCTTCTCTTATCCTTTAGCCAGTACTGATTTATGAGTTTCTTACACCTCATGGGGTTTTCGTCCCACATCTCCTTACATTCTTGGATGGTTGGAAATTCCATATTCCTAAAGATAGGGATATGGAAGGTCTTTGTAATTCTTGAAGTCGACATATCAGCCAGAATGTTCCCATCTCGGCCAACAATAGTTCTTGTTTTGGGCTGATATGCTTCTCTGCAAGCCATCACCACCTTAGGGGCAATCAAAGCGGGAGGGAAACCCGCAACCTTAGCTATTCCACTGCTCCTAATGTTGCACTTTCTATTTTGGGATTTACGTTGATGCTCTTAATGAAATCATCAATATCGACATGTCTAATATTGGTGTCAGCAATATCCTTCCACTTGGTGGTGACTTTGGAGTGCAATGGTGCTCCTTGGAATTGATATTTCATTTGATCTTTATCTTCCTTTCCTCGAGGAGCCTTGGCAGTTCTCTTTCCTTTGTCCTTGACTTCCCCCGAGGCTTCTACACCCGATTCCATATATCCTGCACACAGAGGTGAGGGTAAGTATAAGCATGTAGGATGATACAAATGGTTAGCCAAATCCCTAAAAAACATGGTTAGATTGGATAATTCATTATTCAAAAATCTAACACTTAGTCAAAATTATCATTAGAGGCTCACTAGAGGGAAATTGGATGGTTTGAGCCCTAGAGGCCGGATTTC
Source organism: Sequoiadendron giganteum (assembly GCA_007115665.2). Lineage (NCBI taxonomy): Eukaryota > Viridiplantae > Streptophyta > Pinopsida > Cupressales > Cupressaceae > Sequoiadendron > Sequoiadendron giganteum. Next base: position 544,540,242 of record CM021104.1, on the reverse strand, counting down.
CCCTGTCAGAATGTTGTTCTGAAGGGCGAACAGGGTAGGTAGACCCAGATGATTTCTCTTGATCTTAGATTTGGGTAATTTGAAGTGTCCATGTGGGAGAAGATCAAATTTTAGCACGTAGTTCATCATTTGTTTTCAAATTGGAAGTCATTTGGGTCATCATTAGGGCATCCAAAATCAAACTGAGGGAAGGTTGTCAAAGGTTAGCCGTTTGAAACAGCTTTGGAGAAACGACATTTGGTAGAAGGACGTGAGATAAAGCCTTGTATCATTTTTGGTCATTTGGGTGCTCGGGCCATGAAGGTTGGGATGTTGTTGAAGCATAGCCATGTGAAACAGTGAAGCATGGATAGAAGTCTGAAACTTGCAACCCGACGGACCGGACCCGAGGAGAAGTTTCTCCTTGCACTTTTCTTGTTAAAACTTGGAGGAGATCAGAGTGTCGAGGCCTGAAGTCCGAAAAGATAACTTGAATTTTCTATTTCGGATGGCTGAAATGGGATGGATTCCTGACGATGGAAGTCCGGGTATCGGGATCCGATGAAGGTAAAGACCTACAGATTTCATTCTAACTTCACTTCGAACTCAAGTGGTACAGAGGCACTCAGGACCCCCAAGCTGAAAGGCAGTCACTTGACAGCCATTTAAAACAGTCGAATGGAAATGGCAGCCCGTGGACAGAAGTCCAGGGGCCAGGGCCAGAGGGTCATTTGGAGGCATTCATTTTCATCACAAGTTTCGCATCAAAGGGCTATCCATTTTTTGAGGTTTGAAAAGATGTGGGGAAAATTCTATTCAAAACCGCATATAGGAAGCGCCAATACGGAGGTAGAGTTCTAGAGTCCGAAACCCGTGAGGAGTTTTTCCATTGAGGCAAGTTTGTCAAGTTTTTGATTTAAAACGGCCAAGGTAGTAGGGAGTCCCAGGCCCGGAGGGCACTGTCACCTACCTCGAAGAACAACGATGAGAGGAAAACATTTTGAGCTTGATTCCTACGGTTTTCAAGGGATGTTTTTAAGATTTCAACACATGGGTTTTTTAACACGATCTTCCTTCTAGTACATTCATATTATTTTATCCCTTATCATTCATTACTCAAGCATAAAACTATGAAAAATAAGGTGGGCTATCGGATGGAAAACATACCTCGAAGACCCGACGAAGAGAGTTGTTGAATTTGCGAGGAACGACGCAGAAAGGTCTCGGGTGTGAGGGCTACAAAGGCTGGGGAGGCACTATAGATTTTTGTTGTTCTTGACATGTGAAAATGACATGTCGAGACTAATATTTATACCCCTAAGTTTAATTAATGCAATTAATAAATGCAGGTACAATGGATGGTGAGGTTTTGTAAATTTGAAAATCAGGACAGCGACATGTGGATCAGAACCCAAGGGCCAGAATGACATTAGGGCATGGTCATCTGAAAATTTCAAAGTGTGAAGTTGATGGAAAAGAAGGCATCAGGATCCGAGGGCTGGAAGGATGCAAGTCGACGACTGTTTGGAACAACGAACCAACATAGGAATCTCGGAGAACTGGGCCTGAAAGGCGTGGTGGAAAAATAAAAAAGATGATACCGAGGCCCAGAAGCTGAAAGGGCGGAAGCCAAAGGCTGCTCAAAAGAGCAGAATAGATAAGGAAACCCAATGAGGGAAACTCAACAAGTCAGGCCTGGAGGGTCCCACAGATGCCAACAAAAATGTGAAATACCAAGGGAGCTTCAAGACAGCAAATTTTGAGGGGCGAGACATGGTCAACCTAAGATGACACTTTTAGAGACGCATTGACCATCTAGGACACCAAAATAAGGGGGCATACAAAACAAGGCTACAACAAAATGACCTGGCGAGGCAAAAGAAAAGAGGGTCCCTATTTTGAATGGGGTGTGTGTGCGAAGGGCACAACACAACACTCGATTAAAAAGGAGATTCACGGGTGAACCAGTCATTCTGTAGCCTAGAAGCGTACCTGACCAATCCCCTGGTCCTCCCATAATTGCTCTGTAACCGCAGTTGCACAAGGAAATTGTTGTAACGAAGGCCAAAGAACAAAATCCTTCAAATCCACCACAATTCAACGTGGTGGAACAATTGAAGAAATATTTCGTTAATGTATCCCTTTGGGATATCTTAGCTATTCTAGAGAAAAATTAAATATTGTAGAAATCCCTTTGAGAAGATGCGATTGTTGAAACGACAGAGCAATTTCTCAAAGAAAAGGCTACTAAACCATCACCTCTAGCCAAAGTTTTTGCAAATACTATAGAGGAGACCTTACTTAATTCAAAGAATAGAAGCCGAAACCCAAGTCCTTTTTCTTAACTCTCATTGTGAGGAATAAAATGCTACATAATTCCATGATTGACTTTGGCACTAACACCATAGTCATGCCTAAGAAGATAGCGGAATCCTTAGGACTTAGCCATGGGCTCTTAAAGATGGGGGTTATGTAGCTGGATGGGAACAAAGTTGAAACTATTGGTGTCATCAAATAGCTCCCCTTGGCTTTATTCTCTTGCCCTAGTATCATAGTTCTGCAAGATACTATGATCATAGATGTTCCTCCCATGTTCATCCTCTGCCTATCTCGAGAATTCACTTCAATGATAGGTGGATACCTTTCTTTGGATTGGTCGCACTTGATCCTTAGAACCAAACACGAAGCTAAAATGAAGATAGTATCAGAACCTCTACATTTAGAACATGTGACTGATGAAGTTATGATCAAGTTTGAGGCCGCCCATACTTCTTTCACCAAAGAAGAAACTTATGGTATCGAGCTACTTGAGGATGAGAAGGTAATTGGAGACCAAACCAATCAAGAAGAGGTCCTCTTGAGTGAATACATAGATGTTGATCCTTTCAGAAACTATCATGCTACCGGGTTGGGAACCTATGTCATCTATGATGAGGATCAAGAGATCCTGAAGGTAGTAAAGGACCCCATGGTTGATCAAACCTCAGATTTATGGACATTGCACTTTGATGGTGCAAGGTGCAAGGTTGGTGCTGGTGTCGGGATATGCTTAACCTCTCCAACCAAGGAAGAGATTCTTAGGTATTTCCTCTTCCATTTCACTTGCTCGAACAATGAAGCCAAATATGAAGGTCTTGTGAAAGGTCTAAGCCTCACAGAGCATATCGATGTCAAGCAAATAATGGTGTTCAAAGATTTCAAACTTATAATTAATCAAGTCTAAAACATCTATGCTGAAAATAATGTCTGCATGCAGTCTTATAGATATAAGGTTTTGGACCTCATTGAATTTTTTGAGGCATTTAACATTCAGGCAGTGCCTAGGGAGCATAATTCAACTGTAGATCACATGGTGACAATAGGATCTCAGTTTGATCCTACCTCTAACTTGATTAAGAACATACACTCTATGTGGTTGATTTTATGACCCCCCATTTTGGATAATGATTAGAGTTGTAAAGTGTTCAAAAGTGATGAACACATCACCTCATTCATCCAACAATTGAGGGAATTTTCCGATCAGCTTCAACTGAGGATTGAAGAAGCATATGAAGCACAGATCATCCACCTGAGGTCCAAAAAAACTTCTGAAAGGGCTGGTCACTCTCAATAATTTGTTTGACTATGATGATGCGGGGAATGATAGGATAAAATTTGTGGTAGACCAAGTGGACTACGTCAATCTTGAAGTCAGAGATGTAAGAAAACTAAAAGTTAGAAAAGAAGTTCCATAGCATGACAACTACAGAGTCATGCTCTTTTGTGAAAAATATGAAGGAGTTGTGGCCTGATCTTATGATGACCTCAGAGGATATGATCCTGGCATCATCTAGCATACTATTGAATGAATAGAAGGTGCTAAACCCATATGACAAAAATAGAGGCCCATAAATCCAAAGATTGAAGCCCTGATGGCGCAAAAGCTAAGAAAATTGGTCCAGTTTAAGATTATGTTTCCAATCAAGCATAGTACATGGTTGTCTAACCTTGTCCTGGTCCAAAATAAGAATGGATACATTCTTCTGTATGTCAAATTTTGTGACCTAAATAGAGCATCGCTAAAGGATCATTACACACTACCTTCCATGGAATCAATCTTATAGACTATGGCATGATCAGGAATGTTTTCTCTGTTAGATGGATTTTCGGGTTACAATCAGATCCAGGTTAAAGAAGAAGACCAACACAAGACAACGTTCACTACCAAGTGGGGAACATTCACATATGCTAAAATTCCTTTCAGCCTCTCAAATGCAGGAGCCACTTTCCAATAGGCAATGGATATCACTTTCAATGAAACGATCAATAAAATTATCCTCATCTATTTAGATGATCTGACTGTATTCTCCAAGTCTAAGATGATCATTTTGATCAACTGGAGATGGTTTTCAAAAAATGCCAGGAGTTCGAGATATCCCTGAACCTGAAAAAATGTGTCTTCAAAGTACCACAAGGCAAATTATTGGGACATGTAGTGTCCAAAGAAGGAATCACAGTTGATTCTAAAAGGGTAAAAGCAATCAAGGAACTTCCCTTGCCAGTGAATAAAAAGGGAGTCCAGTCTTTTCTGGGCAAGGTTAACTTTGTAAGAAAATTTATTTCTGATTTTGCAGGGATAATTAAACCAATCACCTTGATGCTGAAAAAGGATCAATTTTTCAAATGGACAAAAGAAGCTAGAGAAGCCTTTGAGAAGGTTAAGGATGTTATTTCTTCAACTCTTGTACTCATAAACTCAGACTTCTCAAAGGACTTCATAATGTATTTGTTCAGTAGGAAGACAAGCATCACTATTGTTCTGACTCAAAAGGACCATGAAGAAAAGGTAGAGCATCTAATAGAATTTAACTCCCAGACCTTAAAGGAATATGAGACGAACTACAACTTCATCAGGAGGCAAGCGTTCATAATTATAAAGGGACTCAAGAAGTTTTGATATCTTATATCTTGCAATAAGGTGATTGTTTAAGTCACACATTCCAGTGTGCATGAATACATCATGGAAGGAGAAATCACCAAAAAAAGGGCCAATTAGATCACTAAGATCCTTGAATATGACATTGAGGTCAATCCTACAAAGACCATCCGAGGAAGAGGGTTGTGCGAATATTTGGTACACGATGAGGAAATGGTGGCTAAAGAAAAGCAATCAAATATGCTTCTGACAAATGATTCTAAGCTCAAAGGTTGTTGGCTAGTGGATCGAGTAAGATTCATGCACATTGGGAAATATCCATCAGGACATCCTTCTCAAAAAAGAATATTTTATCGACTGAAAAACAATAGATACTCACTTATCAAAGGGGTCCTCTTCAAAAGTAATTTCAATGGCATTTTGCTACGATGTGTCACCACAAAGCAAGCAAAGAGAATTCTTAGCACCTTCAATAGTAGTCTTGAAGGCAGACACTTCTCTACGAAGACCACTACCATCAAAATCTTGTGTGCTAGGTACTTTTGGCCTACGCTATTCAATGACTCGTACAACATGATAAAATCCTACAAAGAATGCCAATTCTTCACAAGAAGAAATCATTTTTTTGCAATTCCTCTCAATCTGATAGTAGCGGATGAGCCATTTGTGCAATGGGGGCTAGATTTCATCGGAATGATCAATCTTGGATTCAACATAGGACATAAATGCATCCTAATAGCCATAGACTACTTCACCAAATGGACTAAAGCCATGCCCCTAAATAATGCAATAGAGGCAGAGATTGTGGACTTTATCGAAGGGTTATTAATGAGATTCGGCCTGACAAAGACTATCATTTCGGACAACGCCAAGGCTTTCCTATGCTCAAAGGTATGTCAATTCACATTTGTGCATCGTATATTCTTAAAAAAATCATCAAATTGCTACCTATAGGGGAACGGCCTAGCCGAGTTGACTAACAAAAATTTAGTCTGACTCATTAAAAGGATCGGGTTAGATCATGAGAAAGAGTGACATAAGAACCTTTAGACAACGCTTTGGGAAGATTGTATAGCTCCCAAGAAAGCTCTCAAAACTTTGTTGTATGAGCTAGTGTATGGAAAGGAAGTGCTATTGCCCATCTTTGTGGAAATCGTAGCATTACAGCTACTCAAGTCCCCAAAAATTGAAGAAAACAGAGCCATGGAGGTGCAGTTGGCCAAGTTGCTGGAAGTGCAAGAGAAAAGGGAAAAGGCCCTGATAGCCATGTCTAACCGCCAATAGGTGGTTAAGAGATTGTTTGACAAGAAAGCCTCAGACCAGGGTCTAAAGTGTAAGGACCTCGTATTGAAATTCAATGAAAGAGCCACAAAGCCTAGCCAACATGGAAAATTTGACAATCTATGGGAAGGTCCTTTCAAAATAATTTGGTGCAAACAACCCAACACATTTGAATTAGAGAACATGGAATAGGAAGCACTGAGTATTTCAATTAACTGAATTCACCTAAAAATTTTCAATTAAGCTCCAATTATTTTTCCAATGTAAATATGTGAATATTGTAATTATTTCCCTTCATGTTTTTTGGCCGGTCTTTCAATAAATTCAACAGTGCACGAAGTAGAAAATCATGAAACCCATCATTTTAAAGAATAGAGAAAAGAAAATGCTACCCATTATGCAGAAAAATGAATTCATGTTCAAAGAATTAAAATCAACCCATATTGCAAAAACACATGAAAAGGAGATAGGAGGTTTAGTAAGAAAGTATATTTGTTATATATATATATATATATATACTTTGATAAATAAATTTCAAAATGGCTCTGAGGCCATATGTTCAAAAGTATGTCTATATAATATGGAGTGTCCTTATATATGTATGAAAAAGCCTTTTCTAGGCATATATGTACAAAAGGGAAAAAAAGTGTTTAAACTTTAATTTTCTGGAGTAGGAGCATTAGCATCAAGAGCGGGAGCATTGTTATCACCAGCAAGAAGGTTGTCATGAATAGAAATTGGACTAGGAGTAGCGGGATCAACAGAAATAACAAGCGGTGGCAGGAACACAAGATTCCTGAAATCCATGTACCGATCTACGTCGTAAAAGAGCACCACATTGTAGTAGCACAATAGAAAATGGAAAGCATGTGTGGCCTTTTGGTGGTGCTCAACTTGTGACTAAAGCTGAAACCCACTCAGAAATGGCACCCATGGTACCATGACATCCGGGTATGTGCAGGATCATGATGGGCCAAAAAGTGGCAACGGGAAAAAAATATGTTTTGGATCAACTCAAAAACGCGGAAATTCCGAGTTGACTTTTTTAGGCTCGGATGTTAGTACATTCATCCGAAGCAATGCCCAAACCTAGTTTATCCAAATCAGATATCCGATTTGGATTGGATATCCAATGGCAATGGGAAAAAAATACGTTTTGGAGAAACTCAAAAATGTGGAAATGTCGAGTTGAATTTTTTAGGCTCGGGTGTCAGTACATTCATCTGAAGCAATGAACAAACCTAGTTTCTCCAAATCAGAAATCCGATCCGTGCAAACAATACAAATAAAAACAATCGACCGTTAAAGTTCATTTCACACATTTTGGATGCGTGCACACAAGGAGAAGTCAAAATCTAATATCCGCTTTGATCAAATATCCAATTTCAAAGGTAAGTTTTTGGTTTTTTTAATGTTTTAATTGATTTTTCAATTAGATTCTTATAATTTTAAGTAGTTTTTATGAATTTATTTTCAAAAGTAGGGTTTTTTATTGATTTTTATTAAAAACTAGAGTTTACAATGATTTTTTATTAAAAATTAATGTTTTTAAATGGATTTTGATTAAAAGCTAGTGTTGTTGATGAATTTTTATCAAAAACTAGAGTTTGTTATGGATTTTTGTGAAAAAGTAAGGTTTTTTTACAATAATTTCATTTATATTGTGTAATTTTAATTAGATTAATTAGTTTTTAACTTTAATTAGGTAGTATGGCTGAGAATAAAAATGCAAAAATGCCAAATGATCCACCACCTTCACAACCACCAATTGAAGACTTAATTGGTTAAAAATTGGGGCAATTGAGGAGCATTTGTGAAGTTTATAAGACAATCCCTTGATTGAGAGATATTAAAAACACATTGAAGGAAATAATTAAAAATATAGAAACCCTCTCTACCCAACATAATGCCTTTCATTCGTGGCGAGAGGACATGAGGGAATATTATGCATGTGGATTGTCTTACGATGATGTGAAAGATCTCCAAATAACCAAAGCCCAAATAGCCTCTTTATTCACTAATCCCTGCACCTTTTTGATAGTGAATGTTAATAAACCAAAACTTTCTATAAAATGGTGCACGAATAGGGACATTGTAGATAAATTTTGGGATCGTTGGTGTATGGTTTTTGATAAACCACCGAACAAAAATTATGATATACCATTTTCCTATATTAAAAAATTATATGTCGAGTTTGTGTTAGGGCATCATGTCAATTACTTTGACATTAAAACCTTCCAGGGCATCGGTGGAGGTATGCCCCAAGATAGAATAGGGGTAGTTAGAGTAGTCCCATGCCCATATGTTCCCCCTCCTACCCTTCCTTTGCCACCTCCAGTATTTCATCCAGAGATTATCCAGGATGCAGCCACAAAGACTATTCAGGCTATTCACTCTTTGAGTGGTCAATTGGTTTCGCATGCTTTTGCAGTAGCTTAGCCACATTCTGGTGATGTTGGTGAAGACTTGAGTGTTGCTGCATCATCCTCCTCAAGTCCACATATTTTTGTGCCACATACTTGCACTATGTGCCACTAGATATGCTTGGGTCCTCTTGTATAGCCCATTAAGCATCCCTTGGACACTTTTGATTATGACCTCCATGATCTAGACATTATAGATCAGTCATAGGGGAGTGGAGTGCACCCTATAGAGTCCTCTCTTGCTAGAGAGGGGGATGTTGGAATAGTGACACAGGTAAGATTTAAATTGTAAATTCATAACTTGCATTTGTTTTTAAATGAATATTAATAAGAGATAGTATCAAGTACTAATATTTATTTACATGGTCTATTTAATAGTTTATGTCTGAGGAGGAGCTCACATGGGTGACTGATAGCACCCTTAGGGCCATTTCATTTGGCTTTGACACACACACAGTATATATTTTCGCACTCACTCGTTTAAATTTTTTATTATATACTTGCTTGTCATTTGAATTATCATTAATGAAATTATATAATAACTTATATGTTTATCTTATTTTCCTCTTGTAGGAAATACCTTGTGTGAGTGAGGTGTAGCCTCGTCCAGACTATAGAGGCACAAATTTAGATAAGGGGAAGGTAATTGAACTCAAATTAGAATAAATTAATATTTTTAAGATCTTATATTGATTATACATACATCGACATAGATTGGTAGTTTCATATGTACTTGTCATTTTTATGTGTAGGCAATTATGAGCTATACATCATTGTTGACAAGTGACACACCGCCTGAAGAAGTATTGGAACACCTCAAGGAGTAGTTGTTGAAACACTTCAAGGAGGAGGTGTCGAAACACCTGAAGGAGATAAAGAAAAAGATCAATCTAAAGAGGTATGTGTTTATTTTATTTTGTGTTTGGTAAATATGTTCCTATTACCAATAATCATATGCAAACATGGATCAATTTTATGTTTTTGTTCACATATATAGATTGCAATTTCAAAAGTTGGTTTGGTATATTCTAGGACTCCTGACCCTTTGAAGAGACGTATATTTCAGGTAATCAAGATTTCAATTTTAGAGTTCAATTAAAATTAAATGTATATTGATTTTGATGTTAATTATTTGATTTTAAATTATATAGTATAACTACTCTCAATTGTGGTTTGATTTTTTCTTGTGTAGCTACCTTCAGGGCCAACGAGTACTTCAAACAGGCTCCATTTTTATGATCCACCAGTAGTTTAGGATGAGATAGACATTTTGGCATGTAAATTTTGAATAGATATTGAGATGGCATATGCCACATTTTGTAAAACTTTGTTTGAGTTGGTGTCGATGCCATTTTTGTATATGAAAATACACTTGATTATTGGATAATTTGATATATAGAAGTTGACAATCGAAATTTAATTTTTTCCTCATGTGAATGATTAAACTCTTTGAAAATTTTATCTTGAGCAATGGTTAAATATCAATGTACAATAGCATAAAAAAGAATGGTTATATTATGTAGTTTATATTTATATCGCTGATTACATTGCATTGTACATCTTTCAAACTCAAAGCATTACTTCACATTGCATAAATAACAACTAGATGTTGATAGATGAAAAAATTTCAATTACAATATAGTTTTTACAAAGTCAACCTAAGCAGTTATGCAATTACTTCACAATGCATAACTAAAAACGAGTCCAACAATTATCAATTGTATTTTCTTGTCATGGAATTCTATGAGACCACATTTCTTTGAGGCTTTTTTTCTAATAGTCCACTGCCTTGTCTATGCTACCACATTTTTCATACATGTCTAGCAAATCTTTTTATCAAATAGTTCACTGGCTTTTTGGTAGGGCTTATTGTAGCTTGTATACTCTGACCTCACTCAATCTTGAAACCATTTCATTCGCTCTTAATTTTGTTTGCTTAAAATTAAAACATCAACTTATGTGCCCCGAGTTTCAATTCTCAAGACTAAGACACTACCTAGGGCATCTTAGTCCCCCTCAAGTTATTTTAGGGACTTAATTTCAAATCTTGGTGGGATTTAGCCTCCTTTAATTAATGAATTTATATGTTGACTTGTTGTGGTATAATTTCGGGATGTTAAGCATGGATAAGTATAAATACAAGGTTCTTTCACTCATTTATCACAAAGCATGCAATTATTCATCCTTATAGCATAATTGAGTTCACAAGAGCATTCAAGAGAAATTCATCAAGCATTTGGATCCATCATCAAGATTCTATCATGTCAATGATATTCTTGCATCATATGTATTTTTGAGCTAACATTTGTGATGTAGGATTTTTATTCAAGTGACCGTTTTAAGTCAACATCTATCAAGCAATTCATTCAATTTATGATCTACATTCAAGCTAGCTGCTTCACACAAGTTTTCATATTTTACAAGGGTTTGGTGAGTTGCAGCATAGAACTTTGTTCACTCATCATTTCCCTCCATTATTTCATTTCATTCTAAGGTTTAATTACCCACAAGGGGTTTGACCAAGGCAAACCCCCATTTTCTAACAATCAACAAGTTTTTCCTCACTTGTGTGTTTATGTTTGTAGGTTTAGGTTAAAGATCGTTTAAAGTGAAAAGTTTTAAAGTTGCAAAGTTCCATCGCAAAGTTGTCATCTTCACAGAAAGTCACCTACAAGCCGAATCTAGAGGTTTTAGGACCTGAGATCTGAGAAGAAGGAAGTGCATAAATTGAACCTTAGGATCACATTTCGAATTTGGAGAAATTTAGATTAGGACTAAGTCGGTAGTAAGGGAATCTTAGTCCTCCAAGTGGTATTTTGTAGAGATTCTTTTATATTTTGTTCCAACATCCAAATATTTTGTATCTGCCTCAAAAAATAGCAATGGTACTAAGATAATAGTAAGGTCATATTAGTCCTCCCTAGCATATTTTGATAACATTTTTGCATTCCCAAAATCCTCATCACATTTCCAGACTTCCCTAGTACACACATCCTAACTTGTTGTTACTTAATTTTTTCATTTGCACTCATTATTTGGCTTGCATTACTAGGTTTAGTGAGTCAAAGGTTAAGTTGTCTTTTCCAAGATTTTTCTTGGTGGTGAACCCCTCAAAGCCTAAAGTAATCTCCCTAGGTCTTCCTTGTTGAGAATTGACTCGCCTTTTTGTTGATATTCAATCCAATTTGGGATCCTAGGGCATTCTTAAATGATAATTGGAGAAGAGTGGTGTTCTATGACCTAAATCATAAAGCATCCATTTTCCAATTAATCATTTGGGTGAACTCGACATTTGGGACATTCATTTTCTAATTTCGAGTTCATTAAGGTCTTAGATCTAGGTTGCATTCATTCTTGCATTGAATCTTGCATTAAAGTGAAAGTACATCTAGGGTTTCTCATATTTGTCTTAGTGAAAGTGCTTATAGGTTGTATTTTTTCTTTCTTACATCATCCTATCTCATTGAAAAACTAAAAAGTGCATTATCTATTATCCTAATTGCATTTAGGAACATTTTTATTTTATTCAAAAATTAAAAACGGTTGCATTCAAACTTGCATTCAATTGTTTGTCATTAGTCACTTTTTCTTGCATTCATTTGCATAGTTTTTTATTTCTAAACAACAGGTCCCTAAGTAGGCAACCTAGAAACACTGTCCACAATCCAGATTTTGCTATTTTTTTGAGAAAAAACCCTTACTGGGACTAAAATTCCCTTACTGGAGTCTTAGTCCCTCTGTGTTTTTTTTTCCTCAGAATCCTATCTATATTGCTTTCTTTGAATTCCACTTTCTTGGACCTCAAAATTTCATCAGTGGGACCAAGACTGTAAAGACTGGAAAAAATCATTTACTAATTAGATCCTTTAGTTTCCAAAATAATCTAAAAAAATAAATTAGTGATAAAAAGGTGTAGAATAAGAAGAATAATTTAATTAATTTCATCGCTATATTCAAATGGAATAGCATACATCAATGAATCAAAATATATCAAAACAAGGTCATGCCTTCACTAGATTAAGCCATGTAGGTTTACACAAGAATTATCATCTCAACAATACATGTAAATTCAACTATTGTAAAGAAAATTAAATAAATAGTGAGATCATAAACACATCCACCAAAGAACCATAACACAATAATTTCCTGAGTGGAAAACCCTTGTAGGGACAAAAAACCACTCGTAAAAGTGCCTCACTGGCTTAATGAAATGCCTCATGGGCAGAGCCTTACTGGCTACCAAATCTCAATGGTTACAAGATGCCTCACAAAAATGATCATACTGTCTCACTGATGTGCCCATTCATTTCACATTTCTAGATATCATAATTATCACAATTAACAAGGAACTTATTGAAGTCCTTTTACAAGTCACATAAGTCTACAAGCAACATTTTCAAGGTTCACCAATGCATCATCCTTGCATATGAAATTAACGTAATGCCAACATTATCATGATTTTCTCCCAAGTATTTTCAAATAAGACCATTCTACCTCCAATGACCTCTCAAATATCACACTAGTACGCTGAAAGCCATAATCCAATCACATAAAGCTAAATGAAAGTAATCCTAGCACTGCTAAAATGCACACACATACCTATGCAATTATAACCAAAAATTTTACTTGTAAACTCATGGATTCATAGAGGGTTCAACAATAACAAAATAAAAATATAAAAGAGTTAAGAAGATATAGCACATGTATGTATGAGAATACATATATAAGCTTTTGAAAATATATGAGTATACATTCTTATAAAATCTGAATTTAAAATATAAACAATATAAGAAATTGTAAGTAATATGTTTACAATGAAATCCTTATTACATGCATTGAATTGATAAAATTGCAAGCATTCTCTATGCATACATCCACTAAAATTAGAAATCTTTGAAATCATATAAAGATAGAAATAGATAATGTACAAAACCAATAAGAACTCAAAATAGTCCTGTAGTGAGGAATTTGAAAAATAATAATAATAAAGAAAGGTATTGGAAAAATTGTCATCATATAAATATATTGATATCCATTGATATTAGTTATATCAATGGAATATAGTGTAATTATCCTAGAAGACTGCATACTTATGTTGAGTTATCAATTATATAGGCATTTCTTTTGAAATTAGACTATGTTGCATCGGTAGCTCTTGCATAGAAGATGATACAAGGAGGTGGAATTAATAAGAGGAAAGTTGTCCTTCATCTTGCAGAGGATGAAGTAAATGGCACTTGAAATATCTACTAAAAGAAAATTTTCATTTTCTAAAAAGAACGAATCTAGAAATTGAAGCTCACTTTTTGCACATATTAAGAGTTTGGAAGCTCACTCTTCAAACATACTTAGGGTTTTAAAACTCATTGTTCTCTCATATCAATGCCCACCATTGTCTTATATCAATGCTCGCTATTTGAATATATCAAGGATTAAAGGCTCAATATAATATTTAAGAATTTAAACCTTAAGCATCTATGCAACTTAATTCCAGAAAAGCCAAAGCTCCAAAAAAGCCACAACACACACCAAATAAACTTTGTGAAATGGCAGAATTAGGGTTTGTAATAGATGAGTAGACAATTTGTACTTTTGTGGCAATGTATGCCCAAAACAAGACATAAACAAACAATTTAGGATTTCAAATAAAATAATCACACAAATAAAATCCACAAAGAATTCTACTAAAACATAATACAAGTGACTATGTTGGTTGAAGCAAAGAGTATGAGGCTTCCACAGATCGAGTATGCACATGAGATGGTTTCCTACAAAATGAGGATAATATCCCAGTTTCCAGAGAGCTCATAATTCAGATTGATACGAAAATGATGTTGTTCTGGTACCCGTATATGGCATCTTGGTTCCATTTCATGTAGCCACCATCAAGAATGTTACAAGCCAACAAGATGGAGGGAATTCTTATATAAGGATAATTTTTTATGTTCTAGTTATCGACTCTAATGCCAACTACATGCCAACATTGAAACTCCCTAGAAGTATTAATATTAAGGAAATTTCCCTTTAGATCCAAGGATTCAAAGCATATCAACCATGTGGTATAAATGATTAAATCCCACTGATGATCTAGAGCAATGAAAGAGTCTGAAAAGATGGAGAGAGCTACACTGGTGACTCAGGAGAAACTTCAACTTTCAAAAACAAAGCCAATTAGGCTGGAAAACTTGTGGACCAATCTAGCCTATATCGATCCTAGAATAAGGAAACGACCTCCCCAATTAAACATAGGAGCCATTTACTTATATATATATATATATATATATATATATATATATATGCATAGGAGCTTAAATCAATATTATTTAACTATATCTCACACTGAATTTAACTACCAATTGCAAGGAATTCTAATAGACAAATAGTTCGCATGATTACATGCTATAGGGCAGCTTAACTGTTTTCCAAAATGAAATGGCTAATTTTAGGTATGAGAGTTACCTAAAAGTCTTGTAATGTTTAGTCTAGCTTTAAAGAAATAACATAAAATATACCTTTATAAATCAATATTCCCTCTATTTTAAAAATGGAATCAAACACATAAATGCTAAATTAAAAATAAAATAAAATAAAAAATAATCTTACAAGTATCTTGAGACATTGAGAGGTATGATGTTGTAGAGGCTCCACTGTAGAGGCGATAGTTGGTTCATTCTTGAGAATAATGACAATGTAAAAACTTGAATAGAATTGAGACCCACTTGTTGCCATATTCTTATTCAACTTCTTATTATTATTGTGTTGTAATAATGTTAGGGAGTCACAAGTATTATGGGCAATACTCAAACGACCCATCCCCATTGTTAAGAAAATTGAGAAGCGAAAGGAAAGATCATAGTTGTAACTAAATCAGAAGAAATGAAAAGAAACAAGTACAAGTATGGAAAATGGTGGATATTGTGACATGTAGAACCGAAGAAATAAAAAAAATCTAGTTTTCTTTCTGTTAAAGATTTCCCCCAAATTTTCCAGTAACCGAATCTTGAAAATAAATAAAAAATAAGATTTTTTTATACAACATATTTATCCTCTGTAAATGATAAAGAATAACATTTTAATTGTAATTTAAATATTTATTTCAAACAAACAATTAAGGAAATATCATTCAATAGCAAATAAAATAATTACTGTAAATAACAGAGTATTAGCATTTATTTGCAAAAATAAAATCTATAATTAAATTATAATATATTCATTTTTTTTCATTGCACTTTTATTTCACTACTCATTAATTTAATTAAACATTCAAGTATGAACTATATAATCATTCACTAAATTAAATACTAATGCATCAAAATAGTATTACTGAATTATAAATTACTTATTGAAAATAGGGGTCGTGACATCCTTCCCCCCTTAAAGAATCATCATCCTGATGATCAGCTTAACTAAAAGATAAAAGAAAAAATTCCATACCTCCTTACTCCATTTTACCTTAATGTCACAATCAGCCCACCTGACAAGGATATCATCTTTTCAAGCACCCATCTATTTAGAACAAGAAAATTTCTTGTGGCTAGCATTCATAAACTTGCACATCTTGTTAGCACATCATGGCTTCATTAAATTCACTCTATTTACTTAAATAATAAAATCATGCAAACTTTCATACAATCTTCTATATCTTATTCAAATCTTTTCATATTCCAAGATATTTACCAATAGATGGAAAACAATTGTGTTCATTTTTTCAACATGCCTACTCGTATGAGATGTTAGAATAATTGACTCTATGATGATAAAAAAGCACCCCATACTATTTTTTATCATCATTAGCGAAATAAAATACTACAAAAAGAAAAATCTCAACAATTTGAAGATGACAAACAATTACAACAAAGTCTTCATTTTGATCAACAACATAAAAGATAAGAAGATCAACAAGCTACAAAAGATCATCAACACGATTAGAAACATCAAAGATAAGAAGATCACTTACTAAAAAAAGAGGTTCAAGATGATTACCATAGCAACTCGGAATACCAGATGTCAAGAAGATCATCAAGAGCTCAATACTGGTTCAACCAGTTACTAAATTTCACAACAAAAAGTAAATCTTAATCTATAATTGGAAAAAGTAAATTTCTATTAACAAAGGTATTTGTAAATGTGTGATATGCATAATCTTTTACCTTTTTACAAATGCAACAAGAGTGCATCCAAGAGAAGTGCATCACATCAATTGACTAAACAAGCCATACAATGATTAATGCAATGATACATATCCAGTTTCTAAATTACATAAAAAAATAATACATGTAATCAATCTTCAGCTACCATAACCCAGTGGTCTTTCACAAGCTGAAGGTCAAGAGCATGGTTAAGGTGCTTTTCCCACCCAACGATGAAGCATAATACTTCCCCGAGATTCTTCCTAACTCAAAGAACACTCGACCTTGCATGAGGCACCTAGAAACCAATAGCAATAGGGCAGGAGGGAAACTCTTGATGCATTCTTGATGCCTTATATGCACTCTTATACTAGAATGAACATATTTCTTGCATACAGGATGTGGCAGAGAAACATATAAAAAATTCTAGGCATTCATTATCCATCTATTTCAATGGTAAAAATTTCTTTGGCCAAAGCATATATATAAAATTTGGTTGGTCTTGGAAAAGAAGATCACCTTCTCTGTTAATCCACATTCGACATCCTGTCCCAAAAGGTAAGCTTAAAATTTATCACAGACAACACATTCAACAAGAATAATCAAATTGCATAGAATAAGGACCAGATGATATAATAGTGCATAACACAAACAATAATGCATGAACCCCTAGTGCACAAATCACATAGGGTTTGAATACATAATTTACCTATAGTGCCTCACTCGCACAAATATGGAATATGTCTTGTATACAATGTGCATTACTCATTCAAGTTTTCATATATTAAATATGGTAAGTGCATCTCTCACACAGGTGCATTGCTAGCAAAAAAGGTGAAATATTCATAAATCACAGTAGTATAGTTATAGTGATCATTACTCAATCCAATAAACACAATGAGTATATCACACACACAAATTAATAAAAGTAATAATTGCTCAAGTATTTTATCCATGCAAAGGAATCGATAACTTACTCTAGTGCATCACTCACACAAGAACAACAATAATATGAAATACGAATCACTCACATTAGTATAGTGAACATTTCTCGTTCAAGTAGAGATATACATATAGTTAAGGCAACAATTTCTATGATATGCATACAATCATTCATACAGATGTGTCATTCACACGGAGCATGAAAAGTGCATTATTGCATAAGTATCATTCTCATATAGTACATATGTATACATATTTTCACTAATAACAATCAAGCATACATGATTCATTACATCAATCACTTATGCCTTTTCCTATTAGACAAATCAATGTATTTATCTAATCAACTTATATCATGAATCACCAATGAAGATTCTTAATACATTGGAACCTTGCACTTTCAAAAGATCCCAAGAATTCATTTAGATTCAATTCTTGTAAGAATAAGATGTTGCTCAAAAATCAACTTGTCCAAAGCCTAGTACTGACACAAGCATTCTCATCTCTAAAAAATCATTCTTAGGTTTCCTATCTTTGAGAAGGATCAACCAATATTTATCCTTTTTTATCAACTTTATTTATTTCATAGGTGTTTTTCATTCTTCCTCTCATTATAAATTTATTCTTTTCTTCTTCCCTTGTATCTTATCAACTCATTCATCCTTTACGTCATTAGAGAGATCTCCCTTCATAATATACTTCTCTTATTAGATCAAATTTATTGCATCACATCATTAATGGGTTGATGCCATAATTTATTGATCTTGGCTTATTTCAAAAATTCACCATCACTCTTACTAGAAACTCTTACAAAAACATAACTAAGGTGAAGAGGTCTCACACCTCTAGAGTTCTTTGAATGATCAAACTACATCTAAACTTCTAATCGGTTCCAACTAACCATCTAAGAATCACCCATAACTAGGGTTCTCTATTCAATACAACAAGTTCATGTACCTTAATGCAACCTACTCATAGAAGACTCAAGGCCCAAGCATTCAACCTGAGTGCTCCAATACCAAAATATAAGGACCGGAAAAACTCATTTACTAATTAGATCCTTTAGTTTCCAAAATAATTCAATAAAATAAATTAATGATAAAAAGGTGTGGAATAAGAAGAATAATTTAATTACTTTCATCACTATATTCAAATGGAATAACATATATCAATGAATCAAAATATATCAAAACAAGGTTGTGCCTTCACTAGATTAAGCCATGTAGGTTTACACAACAATTATCATCTCAGAAAAACATGTAAATTCAACTATTGTAATGCAAATTAAAGAAATAGTGATATCATCAACACATCCACAAAAGAACCATAACATAGGAATTTCCTGAGTGGAAAACCCTCGTAGGGACAAAAAAACACTCATAAAAGTGCCTAACTGACTTAATGAAATACATCACAGGTAGAGCCTTACTGGCTAAAAAATCTCAATAGTTACAAGATGCCTCACGGCAATGATCATACTGTCTCATTGACATGACCATTCATTTCACATTTTTGGATATCATAATTATTGCACTTAACAAGGAACTTATTGATGTCCTTTTACAAGTTGCATAAGTCTACAAGCAACATTTTCAAGTTTCACCAATGCATCATCCTTGCATATGAAATTAAGGTAATGACAACATTATCATGATTTTCTCCCAAGTATTTTCATATAAGACCATTCTACCTCCAATGACCTCTCAAATATCACACTAGTACGCTGAAAGCCATAATCCAATCACATAAAGCTTCATGAAAGTAATCCTAGCACTGCTAAAATGCACACACATACCTATGCAATTATAACTAGAATGTTTACTTCTAAACTCATTGATTCATAGAGGGTTCAATAATAAGAGAATAAAACTATAAAAGACGTAAGAAGGTATAGCTCATGTATGTATGAGAACACGTATATAAGATTTTGAAAATATATGAGTATACATTATTATAAAATCTAAATTTAACGTACAAACAATATCAACAACTATAAGTAATATATTTGGCATGAGATCCTTATTAAATTCATTGAATTGATAAAATTGCAAGCATTCTCTATGCATACATCCACTAAAATTAGAAAGCTTTGAAATCATATAAAGATAGAAATAGATAATGTACAAAACCATAAGAACTGAAAATAGTCCTCTACTGAGGAATTTGGAAAACAATAATAATAAAGAAAGGTATTGGGAAAATTGTTATAATATAAATATATTGATATTCATAGAAGAACACCTATTAGTTATATCAATGGAATATAGTGTAATTATCCTAGAAGACTATATATCAATTATATAGGCATTTCTTTTGAAATTAGACTCTGTTGCATTAGTAGGTCTTCTATTGAAGATGTTAAAAGGAGGTGGAAGTAATAAGAGGGAATTTTTCCTTCATCTTGTAGAGGATGAAGTAAATGGCACTTGAAATATCTACTAAAAGAAAAATTCCATTTTTTGAAAAGAACGAATCTAGAAATTGAAGCTCACTTTTCACAGATATTAAGAGTTTGGAAGGTCACTCTTCAAACATACTTAGGGTTTTAAAACTTGTTGTTCTCTCATATCAATTCTCCCCATTATCTTATATCAATGCTCTCTATTTGAATATATCAAGGGTTAAAAGCTCAATATAAAATTTAAGATTTGAAACCTTAAGTGTCTGTGCAACTCAATTCCAGAAAAGCTAAAGCTATAGAAAAGCCACAATGCACACCAAATAAACTTCTTGAAATGGAGGAATTAGGGTGTTGGTTTTTTTATTTTCCCAACTAGGCTTCATAATTCTCTAAGAGGTAGCCAATCTCTATATTCAAAAATAACAAAGGCTAGTGGCCAACTAATGGGAAAAGCTTCTCAGAGATTTACCAGTACTCTTTAGGCTCTGTGAGACCAAGGAGGGTGTTCCTATTTGTTTTCATATGATATTTCCTTCCTCAAGAACACATCAATACATAAATGCATTCCTATTACTTTGCAGACATACGAGATTCATCAAAGGATTGGCTGCCCTTTACACAAATGACCCTATATTTGCTTAATAATATGTGTTAAGTGATATATGCATCTCAAGATAGATTGTATTTGAATTATTTAATATTTTGACCGTGAATCCACATGTAGGTGCTTCCTGATTTTAACTACATGAAATAATTTAAAAAGAACTAGCCAGTGCCTCATCAAATTGGGCAGGAGTCATACAAAAACACTTGGTCATACATAGATTTAGCCTTGACATTAGTGGACAATTCTCATAATGCATTACATCATGAAACTTCACAGTATTTAAAGAACATTGATCCTTATTAGATCCTTAGCACATTATCACAAACTTACAATCCTTTCTCAAGCATTTGATCAACTCATTGAGTTAAAGCAAGAAAGAGAATCATACATTCAACTGAATTCTTGAAGACAAATGAGAGAACCCTTGATAATCTCATTCATAATATGTCATAACACATAGGAGAGCATTTGCCTTAAATTTTTTAGATTTATTTCAATATCAGTAAATGCGTATAATATATTAAGACTATCCCATATACAATTCTTACCCAAAACAACTAACTAGCTAGTTTATCTCAAACCCTACGTTATGCACATTTAGTATATCACACCTATACCCTTAGGACTTAAAAAAAATCTGACCCCTGAAATGAGCCTTGAAATCTCCTTTATAGAACATGAGAGCAACAAGCATCAGGCTCATTCCATTACATTTTAGCAGAATTTCATTTCAAAAATGAAATGTCATTTCATTTCACAATTCCCATATTGATGGATATAATCATTCGGTAAATAGGGAATCAAAAATAGTTATGAATCTTGTAACCAGCCGGTTGAAGCAAAACACCACCAAGGCTTTGTTGTATTCTTCCACGTCAGACCAAAATAGACAACACCAACACAAAAACAAAATGGTAGGACCCAGAAGACCACACCATTAACAAGCACCTGGAACAACCTTATGGCCATGATACAGATGACCACTCCATGTCCTCACCTCATTGAGAAGTGGGAGCACTACCTTATCCTTATCAGTACTAGCACCAGAACTAGAAACAACATTCGGTGCCACCACTATGATAGGAGACACCACGAGGACCTCTTCATCCACACAGACCAATTTAGTTAAGGTTGCAAGGTAGCTGCGATAATATGAGTCAATGTTAGAACTTTCGCTACAATAGCCACCAGTGATCTCAATGGGAAACTCATACTGCCTAAACTACAGCTTGGCCATTGATTGTTCACCACACTCAAGAGACCTCTTTTCTTCTCCATATCCCATTACCTCCACCTATGTAACTTGACCTTTGAGCCGAGGGCTGCTCCTAATAATAATCGAGAGGGACTCTATACCTTCTTCACTAGCTCCAAGAGAACTAGGAATGGCATTCTATTCGCTTGGATTCACCTCTTGTTGAGAGTTTCTTGCACTCCTATGTAATGGTGAACCAGAAGCAATTTATTTGCTCATTTTACACATGGACCCAAAGCTTCACAAGAACAACAACCACTCAATGTAGTAGCATAGATGAATTCAAAATTGAAATTGCAATGATCCAATTGAATAATTAACAATCATTTATTGAGAAAACTGGTGCAGTAACCATTAATGCTCCAATTACAGTACGAGCAAGCAAGCAATTAGTGACTAACGTTAATTTCACCACTATTAGTTTCCAAGTTTATGGAACACAACGTACAATCCATCATGTTTTCCAGGAGAAAATTGCTCGCATGCATGGAAATCAGGATGATATCCATTGAAAAGCTTGCACCATTAATATGTGTAATTTACAGAGCTCAAGTGGTCATCAAATGGTTGGTTTTATTCTTTTTGAAATCAGGTCATTAGTGTAAGAGCGAGTTGGTGTATTGAATGACTCAAATCGAGTCAAACATAATTGAAAATCCCATGTCACCACATGGTAGGATCGTCGACCAATAACACACTTCCCAATTAGCAAACACGCTCATTGCTTGTGGGCTCGAACCAACCACCCTGTGCCACTAGGCGAAACCATGTGTCACTAGTCTACACACCTCATAGTAGTTTTAAAATGATTATTTTAATCATGCATAGTTAGTGAGAAATGACCATAATTAATCCTCATCAACCCTCATTATCATATGAAAGTTGTCGATTTGATAGCCTTTATGCATACCGCTAGCAAATTCAAACTAGACCCCATCACCATACATGACAAGTGGAAACATCTCGCACACCTCACAACACTTTGGTGACATCATCAGAAAACCCTACGAGGTCAGCAAGGAATGGTCAAGATTAAGACCCGTAATCCAATGGTCCACAATCCTGCACATGCAACAATGTTATTTATAACAAGGGACTAACTAGGCATACGTGGGGCAACCCTAAGGTATAAATTTTAGACCTAAGTCTAAAATTTGGAAATGTCCCAACCCAACATGGAGAAAAACCGACAGGCTAGGTAAAGGGGCCAGTAAATGCATGACCAAAAAGGCTCAATTGATGACTTAAGCGACCGATAACTCAGAGCAACAAGTCAACGGAAAAATATAACAAAAGGGTTTATTTGGTGAGAACATTTTAAACCAAGGAAATAAAACCCTAACCCTAACATTTGACCAACTCTAGGTTGGGGATGCATACCCTTGGTAGGTATCGTGAGAATCTAGATCTCTAGGGAGTAGAATAGACATTGATTCAATTAGGGTGTCCAAAACACTGCTCCAATATTTTGCATTATACTCATCTTCAAAACCCACTTGGTGGTCCCAGGCCCCTAAACAAATAAAAACCAAAATTTACCTTTGTCAAAAACAAAGCTCTCTATTGTCTAAAGTAAACCAAGTCTATAAATACTGCCCTTAAGTGGCCACAAAATAAATCATGTTACCAATATGCCCCACAATATCACTATTCTTTCCAACATCACCACCCATTCTATCAATCTACAATATGCATTTAGATACTAACTACAATTCATAATCATTATGACATTTTTCCTTGGCAAGCTGCTCCCTGACTTGAGCTGAGAGATAGAAACCTTTACAATCCATGTGACATTTGAAATTCAAACCAGTTTGCACCTTAAATTAAAAACTCTCATAAACAACTTGTTGTGTGTCCTACAAATCACCCTCAAAAATGTCAAAAACAAAAGATGTATATTCTAGAACATCCTCATATTGATTGTTACAACACAGGCACAATTGTTGAAATTTTTGTTCAAGTATACCAAAACAAATCTTGATACCATAGAGATGGGATAATATGCTACATCTACATCTAGGGAATGAGTAAATGCACTCATCTCAGGTTTGAGAACATTAACTGATACATTTTCCTCATCATCATTCAACTCAATAAAAAATACCTCAAGAATAGGTTAACACAAGTCAACATTAACAAGAATAGCAGAGAAACACTCCAATGCACTAGTAACCTCATGTGCAATATCAACTGATATATGTGTTAACCCAAAAGTGAAAAATTTATTGTAAGCTAAAAACTTTTCACTAGCAATAAAACTAAAATTTTCCTTCTCTGTCACATAAAGGTTGGTCTTAAGGGATGAAAACATGTCCATGTTTACATAAGGAACATCAAAAAGGAAGCAATTGTGCTACGATGCATATTCATTAGCATGAGATTCACCATTATTCTCATTTCTTGGTTGCTTTATACATGGATCAAGAGTCTCTACAGTATCAACACAAACTAAAAACCCATGAAATTGTTTCACACTAGCTATGGGTGATGATGTTTATCCTAGATCCATCTAATTGTCACAATGCATAACTTGATACTTCATAAATGAATTCCTTCCTTCATTAATGTACACCTCATCATCCTTTTCATATACAATATTATGCTTTGAATCGACATACTAATCATACACATATCTGTCTTCAAAATTTTCCTTACTCACACAATGTACATGATCCATTGATAGCAAACCCGAATTACATTCCAAGTTTGCATCAAATGCAATTGGATCATTCACTTGGGGACATTTGATTTCATGAGATTTCACGTCATTGCAATCTTCATGTGAAGAAAGTATCTCAACATCATCCTTATAGGAGCACTCATAATCACCCAAAAAGAAATCAGTTTGGCTATCATCCACATCCTCATTACAAGAAGACATATCACTACATAATCCATGCTTAGATTCCTCAAAGTAAGTGCTTGAACTTGTATCTTCAATATCTCGATCACTGATTTGTAGGAGATGTCGTCAACATTAGCCTTATTTTAACTAACCAAAACCTAACATGGAATGATGTTTTTCATCTCTTCTATTTCTTCATCACCCAAGATATTGCAAGAAAAAATTTCATGCATATCTATTTTCTCATCATACCATGTACCTTCATCTTCATTATTGCTGCAAGGATTTGCACATGTGCTGATTGTGAGCTGATTACAATTAATAACCTCATTCATACATCAAATATCTTCATTTTTTGATACACTCTTTTCACTTATTTGCATTGTTGTCTGATTTTCATCAAGAGAATAGTTGTTGTCTCTATTATGAGACACCACATTTTTTGTATAACTACACTGGGATAGTTCAACAATCTTTATCCAATCAGGAACTTGGTCAAAACTTTGGGGCTTCAACTCTTTTGGAAAAGTACTCATCCTAGGTTCATAAATCTCACAAAACAAATCAATGCACACATAATCCTCAGGTTTGAAATCTTTGGGGACTTCTATCAAAGCATCCAAAAATCTCAAAAATAATTTAAATGGTGATTCTCCTTCCTGTCTTTTCATTTCATACAATTCTTGCATAAAAGAGTTTTGATCAACATTGCTCAAACCTTGCTGATATTAAACTTGGAATTCATTATGACCTTCATATTGTGATGATGGAGAAATCACAACGGCCAAAGCATTGTCATCTTGGCAACCAATTCCACTATTTGATTCTTGAATTCCATTTGCATGAGATGTGTTAGGATGACCAACACTCACAACCCTCTGTCCTTTCATCATTGAATATCTCAAGTTGTTCTCAATGTCCATAGCAATATGATATGCTTGGTGCAGGGTTGTGGGATCTTTCTCTCTTAATAAGAAACTCATCTTCTTGTGAAATGCACCAAGATACATAGCCAAACACTCAACCGCATTTGGCCTTATATCTTCTAGAATTTCCCTGATTGCCTTTGCAAATAAAATATTAAAAACATGGACCAATTCATCTCCTCTTATGTGAATTTCTATAAAATTTCTCCTCACCACATTTTGATTTACTCTTTCACCAAATTGCTCAACAAAGGTTGTCATAAACTGGTTCCATGAAACAATAGAACATGTCGGTAAATATGAGAACCAATCCCTGGCATCATCTTTCAAGGATTGAGGAAAGAGCTTCATGACAACGTCCTCATGATTCACTTCATAATCCCCCATCACATCTATGAAGGTTTGCAAATGTTTAGAGGTTGATTCTGAATTTTTCCTTGTGAATTTGGGAAAATACTTCCTAACATTCTTAGGAATCAAATTAGGGAAACCCTTAATACCACTGAAAACCAATAGCATATCCCTTTCAATAACAAATCCCTTTGAGGGTTTGGAAAAACTCATTTTCCCTACATATTTTTACTTGATGTTTCATAAGGAAACCCTCTTATATCCATATTCAATCATTATCAATCTTAATATGGTTGTCAATTGCATCTACCAATTCAACATAGATTGAATATTTATGCCTTCAAACTTTCTTAGAGGCATAATTCAAAATGAACATACTTCTCAAATCATTAAATATATTACATGCTACATATTAGAAGTATGAAAATAAATACCACTGCTCCCTTTCTTAATGAAAAGTCATCTAATAGGGAACCATTTATTTTCTCAAGTCCTGAATATTTCTCATAAACAAAATAATGATCTCTTTATCTTTATGAGAATACCTAGAAACTTGGTAGCATTTGTTAACCTTTTCTTCCTAACTGCAAATCTTGCAAGTCTAGAAATCTTCCTTGTAATTCAACTGGTTCTTTAGACAGAGTCGCCACCTCCTTAATAGAGGATTGAATTTCAAAGGAGTATGAA
The DNA here is from genome assembly GCA_007115665.2 of Sequoiadendron giganteum. Classification (NCBI taxonomy): domain Eukaryota; kingdom Viridiplantae; phylum Streptophyta; class Pinopsida; order Cupressales; family Cupressaceae; genus Sequoiadendron; species Sequoiadendron giganteum. The sequence continues at coordinate 544,513,498 of CM021104.1, read as the reverse complement.
ATTATTTCAAGAGTAGATCTCATTCTGGGTCTTCTTCCATAGCAGAGTCACATTCAAATGTTTTGAGATCATACCGCTACCAATCCTTTCCAGGTCCAAAACCTTCCAACATCTAAACTTAAAGTTTAGATTCTCTAAATACTTAACTATGTGATACTACCATCTGCGCCTGGGATTCCTTTTTCTTTAAATTTCTTAGAATTTCACCCCAGTAGAGTTGCCATTCTCTTGGTTATTTTTATTTTCCCAACTAGGATTCATAATTCTCTAAGTGGTAGCCAATCTCTATATTCAAAAATCACAAAGACTAGTGACCAACTGATAGACAAAGCTTCTCAGGGATTTAACCCTACTCTTTAGTCTCTGTGAGACCAAGGAGGGTGTTCCTATTTGTGTTCATATGATATTTCCTTCCTCAAGAACACATCAATACATAAATGCATTCCTATTACTTTGCACACATATGAGATTCATCAAAGGATTGGCTGCCCTTTACAAAAATGACTCTATATTTTCTTAGGAATATAGGTGTTAAGTGAGATTTGCATCTCAAGAAAAATTATATTTGAATTATTTAATGTTCTAACCTTGAATCCACATGTAGGTGCTTCCTGATTTTAACTACATGAAAGAATTTGAAAAGAACTAGCCAGTGCCTCATAAAATTGGGCAGGAGTCATACATAAAACACTCGATCATACATAGATTCAACCCTGACATTAGTGGACAATTCTCACAATGCATTACATCATGAAACTTCACAATATTTAAAGAACATCACTCCTTACTAGATCCTTAGCACATTATCACAAAATTATAATCCTTTCTCAAGCATTTGATCAACTCATTAAGTTAAAGAAAGAAAGAGAATCATACATTCAACTGAATTATTGAAGACAAATGAAAGAACCCTTGATAATCTCATTCATAATCTGCCATAGCACACACAAGAGAGAAATTGCCTTAATTTTTTTAGATTTGTTTCAAATTCAGTAATTTCATGTAACATATTAAGACTGTCCTGTATACAATTCTTACCCAAGATGACTAATTAGCTAGTTTATCCCAAACCCTCGATTATGCACATTCAATATATCACATCTATACCCTTGGGACTCAAAAAAAAATTGACCCGTGAAATGAGCCTTGAAATCTCCTTTATAGAACAAGAGGTGAACAAGCATAAAGCTTATTCCATTACGTTTTAGCAGAATTTCATTTCAAAAATGAAATATCATTTCATTTCACAATTCCCATATTGATTGATATAATCATTTGGTAAACAAGCAATCAAAAAAAATTATGACTCTTATAACTAGTCGGTCGAAGAAAAACACCACCAAGGCTTTGTCGTATTTGTCTATGTCAGACTAAAAGAGGCAACACCAACACCAAAATAAAATTGCAAGACCCAGAAGACAACACTATTAACAAGCACCCAAAACAACCTTATGGCCATGATACAGGCGACTGCTCTGTGTCCTTTCCTTAGTGAGAAGTGGGAGCACTACCTTATCCTTATCAGTACCAACACCAGAACCAAAAACAACACATGGTGCCACTACAATGATAGGAGACACCACGAGGACCTCTTCATCCACACCGACCAATTCAGTTAAGGTCATGAGGTAGCTGTGATAATTTGAGTCAGTGTTGGAACTTTCACTACGAGAGCCACCGATGATCTCAATGGGAAACTCATACTGCCTAAACTTCAGCTCGGCCATTGATTCTTCACAACACTCAACAAACCTCTTTTCTTCTCCATAGCCCATTACCTATGTCTATGTAACTTGACCTTTGAGTCGAGGACTACTCCTAACAAGAGTCGGGAGGTACCTTGTACCTTCTTCATTGGCTCCAAGAGCACTAGGAATGGTGCTCTATTCATTTGTCTTCACCTCTTGATGAGAGTTTCTCACACTCATCCTCACACTTGTACCTAATGGTGAACCAGAAGCAATTGATTTTCTCATTTTACACAAAGATCCAAAGCTTCACAAGAACAAAAACCACTCATTGCAGTAGCATAGATGAATTCGGATTAAAAATTGTAATGATGCAAATGAACAATTAGCAAGCATTTATCACGAAAACTAGTGCAATAACCATTAATGCTCCAATTGCAGTATGAGCGATTACTGACTAATGTCAATTTCACCTCTGTTAGTTTCCAAGTTTATGGAAAATGACGTACAATCCATCATGATTCCCAGGAGAAAACCGCTCGCACAAATGGAAATTAGGATGATATCCATCAGAAAGATTTCACCATTAATATGTGTAATTTGTAGAGCTCAACCAACCATCACATGGCTAGTTTGATTTTTTTAAAATCGGGTCATTGATGCAAGAGCGAGTTGGCGTATTGAATGACTCAAATTGAGTCAAACATCATTGAAAATCCCATGTCACCACATGGTAGGCCCGTCGGCCAATAACACACTTCCCAGTCAATAGACACGCTCATCACTTGCGGGCCAGAACCAACCACCCTGCACCGTTAGGAAAACCACGTGTCACCAGTCTGCAAACCTCACAACATTTTTAAAATGATTATTTTAATCATGCATAGTTGGTGAGGAACAACTATAATTAATCCTCATCAACCCTCATTATCATACGACAATCGTCAATTTGATAGCCTTTATGCATACCGGTGGCAAAATCAAACTGGGCCCCATCACCATACATCACAAGTGGCAACATCTCGCACACCTCATAGCACTTTGGTGACATCATCAGAAAACCTTGTGAGCTCAACGAGGAATGGTTGAAATTAATACCCGCAATCTGACGGTCCACAATCCTACACATGCAACAATGTTAATTATAACAAGGGGCCGACTAGGCATACGAGGGGTGACCCTTAAGGTATAAATTTTAGACCTAAGTCTAAAAATTGGAAATTTCCCAACCCGACAATACGAGAAAATTATATTAATCCCTAACATGGAGAAAAATTGATGGGCTAGGTAAAGGGGTTGATAAATGCATGACCAAAAAGGCTTAGTTGATGACTTAAGCGACTAACAACTCAAAGCAACAAGTCAGCACAAAAATATAACACAAGGGTTTATTTGGTGAGAATATTTTAAACCAGGGCAATAAAACCCTAAACCCTAACATGTCACCCCTAAGCATAAGGGTAAAACCAAATAGGCCATAAAACCAGCCAAACTTTATGACAAATTTAAAGGTTCTATCATAGGTTTTGTAATAGATGAGTAGGAAATTTTTACTTTTATGGCAACGAATGCCCAGAACAAGACATAAACAATCAATTTAGGTTTTCAAATAAAAGCATCACACAAAAAACATTAGCAAAGAATTATGCTAAAACAAAATGCAGGCGACTATGTTGGTTCAAGAAAAGAGTATGAGGCTTCCACAGATCGAGTATGCACATGAGATGGTTTCCTACAAAATGGGGATAATATCCTAGTTTCTAGAGAGCTCATGATTCAAATTGATACAAAAATGATGTTGTTATGGTACCCATATATTGCATCCTAGTTCCATTTCATGTAGCCACCATCAAGAATGTTACAAGCCAACAAGATGGAGGGAATTCTTATATAAGGATAATTTGTGATGTTCCAAGAATCGGCTTTAATGCCAAATACATGCCAACATTGAAACTCCCTAGCAGTATTAATGTCATGGAAATATCCCTTTAGATCCAAGGATTCAAAGAACATCAACCATGCGGTACAAATGATTAAATCCCACTAACGATCTAGAGCAATGAAAGAGTCTGAAAAGGTAGAGAGAGCTACACTGGTGACTCAAGAGAAACTTTATCTTTCAAAAAAAAAGGTAATTAGGTTGGCAGACTTGTGGACCAATCCAAGAATAAGGCAGTAACCTCCCCAACTGAACATAGGAACTATTTACTTATATATAAATATATATATGCACAAGAGATTGAATTAATATTATTTAACTATAACTCACACTGAATTTAACTACCAATTGCAAGGAATGCTAACAGAAAGATAGTTCGCATGATTGCATGCTACAGGGCGGCTTAACTATTTTCTGAAACAAAATGGGTAATTTCAGGTATGAGAGTTACCTAAAAGTCTTGTAATGTTTAGTCCAGCTTTTAAGAAACAACATAAAATCTACCTTTATAAATCAATCTTCCCTCTAATTTAAAAATGAAATAAAAAATAGAAGTGCTAAATTAAAAATAAAATTAAATAAAAAAGAATCTTACAAGTATCCTGAGAGGTCGAGAGGTATGATGTTCCAGAGGCTCCATTGTAGAGGTGGAAGTTGGTTCATTCTTGACAGTAATGAAAATGTAAGACCTCAAATAGAATTGTGACCCACTTGCTTCCATCTTCTTATTCATCTTCTTATTGTTATTGTGTTGTAACAATGTTAGGGAGTCACAAGTATTATGGGAAATACTCAAACAACCCATCTCCATTGTTAAGAAAATTTTGAAGCAAAAGGAAAGATCGTAGTTGCAACTAAATCAGAAGAAATGAAAAGAAACAAGTATGGAAATGATGGAGATTGTGACATGTAGAACCGAATAAATCAAGAAAATCTAGTTGTCTTTCTGTTAAAGATTTCCCCTTTTTAAGGATTTCCCCCAAATTTTCCAGTCATTGAATATTGAAAATAAATAAAAAATAAGAATTTTTTTATGTGACATATTTATCCTCCGTAAATGATAAAGAATACTATTTTAATTGCAATTTAAATTTGTATTTCCAATAAATAATTAAGTAAATATCATTCAATAGCAAATAAAATAATTATTGTAAATAACAGAGTATTACCATTTATTTGCAAAAATAAAATCTATAATTAAATTATAATAGATTCATTTTGTTTCATTGCACTTTTATTTCACTACTGATTAATTTAATTAAACATTCAAGTGTGAACTATATAATCATTCACTAAATTAAATACTAATGCATCAAAATAGTATTATTTAATTATAGATTACTGATTGAAAATAGGGGTCGTGACAAAGACGCCTTTGTTGGCGTCTTAGTCCTTGTTGAGTTTGAAGTTGTAGTTTTCAAAGTTTAAATCTAATTTTCTATGCTTTTGTTTTCTACTTTCATATTTCTGTTATAGTTTACAGAATTATTCTTATTCCAATTTCTTTCATTTTTCAAGTGTATTTTTAAATCATTTCAATTACAAGCATCATTAGATCTGAAAATTCTCACATTTCTAAAACTTTGAATAATATGGATAAAGTACTTTTCAATTTTGCATATACAATGTTTACATTCATAAAACTTTGCATGAGTTTGATAAAAGTTATTTTCACTTTTGGATATACATTATTTGCATTCTTAAAGTTCTGCATACATTGGATAAAAGTTTTTTGCATCTTTGGATATACATTTTTTACAGTATTAAAGCATTGCATGAGATGGTTAAAATTGCTTTTCATTTTTGGTCAAACAATGTTATTACCTTACCTTTCTAGGAACGCTAAGAAAAAGATCATATCCCCTCCCTGTGAGAGTGTTTTAGTGAAAGCGATTACAACCTCAGACAATCATTATGATCATATTTGTTCTTCTCCTAATATCTCTCCTATTTATGAAGAAGATATTTTGGTGTTAGAAGGACCAATCAATGAGAGATCTGAGAGCCATAGTTGTTTCTCTCCTTCTACCTTTCTTAGTGGAAAAGACATTGATGATCCTCTTTATGATTCTTCCCCTACTTATCATATTTTGGAAGACATTAGGGAGCAAAGGAATGAAACCATAAATGATCATGAAAATCATATTTTTCCTTCTCCTAGTATCTCTCCTAGTTGTGAAGAAGATACTTTAATCGATGAAATTCATGAGAATCTTAGTTCTCCCTCTTCACCTAAGGAATTTGATTTGTAGTTCCCCTAAACACTCTCCTCCTAGGGAGGATATCATGGTGCAAGAAAATGTGAAAATTGAGACATGCCTTTCAAACAATGTTGATGAGGAGTTTTCCAATGAAGTTGATGAAGAGAATTTAGACTCCCCTTTACTAAGACACCATGAAAATTCTTCTAAGGTTATGCACATTAGATATCCCTTGACGTACTTTCTTGAGCCTAAACTTATCATTTATCCACCCTCACAAAGACCACAAACTCAAAATAAACTTGTCCTCATCCGTGAACCACCTAAGAACAATGTTTCAAAGCAACCAAGTCACCATACCGTTGCTCATACATATAACACTAGGAACAATCTGCATCCAAGAAAAACACCTTCAACATCCCTCCCATTACCTAATCCTATCTTACACATCCCTATCTTACCAGGTCCTCCTCATGGAAAGGAGTATGATCTTTTTGAACAACTTAAGAATACTCCCGCTAATATTTCATTATGGGATCTCATTCAAACTTCACCTAGTTACCACACCATGCTTCAAATAGCTTTTCAACAAGTTGTGGTTCCCCCTAGCACAAATCTAACTGATGTAGCAGCTCTCATTTAGGGAATGAATGTGGTTAACATCGATATTACCTTTCACCAAAATGAGTTACCCCCCTTGGAAGTGAGACCGAAAAATTAAGCATTCATGATAATAGCTATCCACAAGATGGTAGGGTTTAAGCATACCCTTATTGATAATGGATCGACTCTTAATGTATGTAGTGTAACTCTTTTGGATAAACTTCATGTAGACAAGTCACAAATTCAACCCGATTCCTTATCAATTCAAGGATTTGACAACATAGGAAAGAAACTGCTTAGAGTGATCACTTTACCTATTACAGTTGGAAAGGCTACCTTAAAAACTTCTATTCATGTTATGCCTCATGAGATTTCATATAACCTTCTTTTAGGAAGACTGTGGATTCATGAGATGCATGTTGTTCCTTCATCTCTTCACTGCATAATGAAGTATATTTACAATAATAAGGTCTACAAAGTGGAAATTGATCTTGACCCTGAAAGTTGCTTACAAGTAGAAAAAGGAACACCAAGTCCTCTGAAATCATTAATTTCAACCTCATAGTTAGAACCCCTAACAACTACACAACAAGAGATTGAAACAACATTGAAATTGTTGGAAGATGATTGGGGTTTGCTAGATTTCACACCTTCATTCTTGGGAGAATACAAAATTAACAAAAATAAAGAAAAAAAAGGGAAAACAATAATGTCAACACAACAAGAGCTTACATAATGTGAATCTTCAACATGCAACAATTACACAACTGATTTTGACACAAACAATTATGAGACACCACTAAATCTAAAAGAGATGAAACTCTATGGAAAACGTTATGAAATGATGAAACAATTGGGCTATAGTGGAAAAGGATGTGGTGCAAATGAACAAGATATCCATGTCCTTATAGAGCCTCACATGCAAGAAAAGACTAATGGTCTTGGTTGTTGTCCCTCAAAAGACAAAAAAAAACCCTCACTTAATATCAACACTATTACAAAAGATTCCTCTAAGCCAACTTTAACAATAGTGCATCCTTAATTGATAGACACTACTGGTCTTGATTTTTATCCTTTGAAAGAAACAAAGAAATCCTTGCTTGACATTAATGTCATCACACAAAACACTTATGATTCGAATTTGATAGATTTTACACCTTCCTTTAAAGAAGAAAACAAAATCTTGCAATCTAAAGATTCTTGTGTAAGTATGGCATCCTATACTAAGCAAGAGATATATTTGTCCCAACATAAAGAACCATTTTCTACTTTTGATTAAGAAATTATCTTGTCGAGAATCCTCCAAGATCGTTTGATCTTTCTTCCTCCAAGAACATGAAAGAAATTTTACTACAAGAGTTCATTTTTTGTGCATATCATAGATTTCATGGTCATGCTACTAATGAATGTAAGGCTTTAACTGATAAAATTCAACATATTAAGGAGTTTGGTTCTCTCCCTTGTGTTGAAGCACCTAATTCCTCTAATTGATACTGATTTTTACACGAGCATGTTTCTCATCAATCATTTTGGCTCAACCTTATCTTGCACTAAGTGAGGGAAATGGGTTAGGTAGCCTTCTCCTCATATGCCACATTTTGTTGTCTCTTCTAGCTAGTTGACCGCCTTTCATGTATATGTATGAGAAAGCTTGGGATGTGGATGGCATGCCTTAAGTTGGCTCACATGTGACATATTGAGTTCTACATTTTGGGGGCAACCCCTTCCCTTCTCATGATGTAGCTTATTGGAAACATATGACTTAGCATAGGGATTTCCGAGTAAGCTCTCATTTCTTCCTCTACTTTAAAGAAATTTCTCACAATAATTATGTTAGCAACCACTTTAAAGTGGGGACATACATCAACACTCATGTTTCATTGTGTTATTTTCTTTCTTCCTGCGATGTGTTCCTTTCTTGGTGGTGTCATTGGGTTTGATTTCCTCCAAGAGCATGATATTTCTTTTAGCTATCATCTCTTGGATATATTAGGCACAATGTCCCCTAAGATTGAGACCTCACATGAGCTAAGAAAAATCCCTTTGAACATCCCTCTTTCTTGTTCCATTAATTTTTGTACCTTATTAAAGTCATGGAGGTATGACTTTGATATGTCTCATTGGGGATCACCTAGTAAACAACTAGCTTCACTAGCCCTTGTGAGCATGCATTTTCCTTTTTTCCTTATCATAGTCATGGGGGTATGAATTTGATATGGATCTCTTGGGGCTCACCTAGTGAACAACTAGCTTCACTATCCCTTCTAAGCATGCATTTTGTTTGCATAGTGGATAGTGTGTTCACTTATAAAGCTTTTTTGGACAAACAACCTAGACCTGATCCGCAGCATGTTGGACAGTCAGTCGAAGCTTGATCTGTTGCATTATTTTCTTTTCTTTTTCCTTTCTCTATCCTTGATGGTGTATTTTGATGATCTAGTTATGGATTCATTTATCATCCACAAGCATGTTCTTTTATGCCTATGTTGGTTTGTGATAGGATCTTGATCCTAGGGGCTTAGCCACCCCCTTGGTTATTTTAATCCTATCTTACTAGCATTCGTACATTTGAACCCCTCTTGATTTCGTGGTTGGCTACTTTAGCATGAGTTTGAAGCAATTTCATCCTCTCACTAAAGTTGGGGCTAAATGTACTGTAGGAAAATGCATACCCTTGCATTTTCACACTCATTTTGGGTTTGCCTTGCTTTGTTTATCCTTATTTATGTCTTAATTGGTTCTATTTTGCATCAAAAAGCCTAATAAATTATATCTTTTCATGGCTAATCCCAACAAACATCAAAGGATAAATGATAATTTAATGACTCTATCTATGTGTCCTTTTTTTTGGACTGGGACGAAGACACCACCTAGGGCATCTTTGTCCTCCAAATTTTTTGGGACCCTCTTTTTAAATGTGCCTTAAAGGGGCCCCTTTTTGGAGTTTGTGCCCCGAGTTTCAAGCCTCGAGACTAAGATGCCACCTAGGGCATCTTAGGTCCCCTCAATTTAGTTTTGAGATTTAATTTCAAATCTTGGTGAGATTTAGCCTCCTTTAATTAATTAATTCATATGTCAGCTTTTTGTGGTGTAATTTTAGGATATTAAGCATGGATAAGTATAAATACAAGGTTCTTTCACTCATTTCTCACCAAGCATGCAAGTATTCATCCTTATAGCATAATTGAGTTCACAAGAGCATTCAAGAGAAATTCATCAAGAATTTGGAGTCATCATCAAGATTCAAGTATCATGTCAAAGATATTCTTCCATCATGTGTGTTTTTGAGCTAACATTTGTGATGTAGGATTTTGATTCAAGAAAGAAAATCAAGTCAAGATCTATCAAGCACTCATTCAATTTAAGATCTACATTCAAGCTAGCCACTTCACACAAGTTTTCATATTTCACAACAAGGGTTTGGTGAGTTGCAATATATCACTTTGTTAACTGATCATTTCCCTCCATTATTTCATTTCATTCTAAGGTTTAATTACCAACAAGGGGTTTGACCAAGGCAAACCCCCATTTTCTAACTATCAACAAGTTTTTCCTCTCTTATGTGTTTATGTTTGCATATTTAGGTTGAAGATCATTTAAAGTGAAAATTTGTAAAGTTGCATTGCAAAGTTGTCATCTTCATAGAAAGTCACCTACAAGCCAGATCTAGAGGTTTTAGGACCTAAGATATGAGAAGAAAGAAGTGCATACATTGAAACTCAAGATCATTTTTTGAAGTTGCAGAAATTCAGATCAGGACTAGGTTGGGAGTAAGGGTAACTTAGACCTCCAAGTGGTATTTTGCAAAGATTCTTTCAGATTCTGTTCTGACATCTAAAGATTCCACATCTACCTTGAAAAACAGCTACGAGACTAAGAAAATAGTAAGGGTGTCTTAGTCCTCCCTAACACATTTTGACAACATTTTTGCATTTCCAGAATCCTCATCACATTTCCAAACTTCCCAAGTACACACATCCTAACTTGTTAATTAATTTTGTCATTTGCACTCATTATTTGGCTTGCATTACTAGGTTTAGTGAGTTGAAGGTTAAATTGTCCTCTCCAAGCTTTTTCTTGGTGGTAAACCCCTCAAAGCCTAAAGTAATCTCCCTAGGTCTTCCTTGTTGAGAAGTGACTCACCTTTTTGTTGATAGTCAATCCAGTTTGGGATCCTATGGAATTCTTGAATGATAATTGGAGAAGAGTGATTTTCTATGACCTAAATCATAAATCATCCATTTTCCAATTAATCAAATATTTCCTAAGGTGTGACTTTTTATTTATTGAGAAAATATTGTTTGTTGTTTTTGTAAATTACCTTTTGTGGTGGTGTTATTATAACACCCCTTTAGTTTTTGGCCTTATCTTATTTTCATTTATGCGCCTCATTAGGCAAGTTTATGCACCTTTTTAGGTGAGTTTGTGTACCTTCTTAGGTGAATTTGGCAGTTTTGCTTCACTTTTTCATGCATGTTGAGCCTATTGTAGCATTGGAATAACATCTAGATCCTTTTATGGTGCCTTATCAAGGTTATCAGGTAGTATAGCTCTTGGTATGGTTGATAATGGATACACACCTAGTGAATAGAAAAACTCACTAGATGTAGTGTGTTTCTCATTTTTTCCTGCCTTTGGGGCTCACCTAATGAATATTGGGCTTCAATAGGCCATGTTGCCTTCCTGTTTATGATTCACCTAGATAAGATCATATTTTTTTATGGTGTGAGTCATCAACACCTTTAAACATGACCACCTAGTCTAACATATCTTGCTTGATAGTGGATCCATGTGTTTAATGAGTGTTTAGCATAATACACCTTGCTAGCCTTATGGAACCCATAATATTGCATGGTCACCTAGCATAACATTGTTAGAAACACAAGGGAAGACAACTAAGAGGGGGGGGTGAATCAGTTGTCATAGAAATTATACTTAATAAAGTTTTTCTCAGATTTGATAAATGAACATGAAAGCCTAAACCATCACCATATCAAAAAACACATAACACCAAGATTTTTACGTGGAACCCCTATTAGGGGAAAAACCACAGTGGAGGTTAGTCCACAAGATTATACTCTATTAAAATTATTATAAATGGGAAATGCATATGCATTCAGGCACACTGCCTAGAGATCACTGCTCAAATACAAAAGGCTCACTTCCTAAAGGAATACTCATTGTCTAGTAGTCACATTCGAATTACATCCAAAAGATTTTAAACCGAGAAAACATCTTCTAATGCCTAATTACAATTCTGGTTAAGCACATAAACTCTTTCTTCTACTCACTCTTCTTCAAACTTTACTTTTTCATTTGAAAGATTAGAACATTATTCACACACCATGCCCTCAAATGGTATAAAAAATCGATCATATATATCCACAACTAAGGATAACATCAACTACATGTCGGCCCAACAAAATATAAAATGTGTACAAATTGTCAGCCCAAATCAATAAAAAATTTATCAATGCGGTCGAAACAATGTCAGCCAAAACATAGTAAGGCCCCAAAAAAACATGTCTTGAACACAAAACACCTTAAACAATTATGCCTCAAAGATCTGCAAGATGCTACAATCACACTATCAGCCATAATCATGAAAAACATGAACTCACAGAAGAAAATCACCAATCACAAGCACAACAATCAATGCAGACCAACAACACAGATTGAGCATGATCTAGAAACATCCACAAGCATCATGAATCACCATAGAAGCATCCACAACAACTCAAATTACTAGAATCACATCATCTTCTTTCAAGAACACAAACTAAAGCAATAGAACAACTATTAGAACATAGATACTCATAAATTAATCAAATATACATGTGAACCTTTGAAACTTTATGTGGATAAAATAGATATAATTTTCAACAAACCATTTAATTTGCAACTTCTTATCATCAGTATAGTGGGCTAGCCATCATACTGAACTTCACTGCATCACCGACAACCTGCAACTTATTTTATTACAATTTTCTCAATATCCTTGACATATACAACCTTAATGACATTAATGGAAATAGTGTTGACATCAATGAAAACCACATATCAGAAATATCTATCAATCTCCCCGTTTGGCATTGATGGAAATACATGATGTGAAAAACACCATCAACAATACTTTCTCTTAGCACTTTCTCCCCCTTAGATTTTAACTCTTTTCTCCTTAACTCTTTCACAATTTTTCACAAGACTCTTCTCCCCCTTTGAAATCAATGAAAAAGGTGCACATTATCTTTCTCCACATAAGCTCTGAACCACATTTCTAAACATTTAACTACCCCCCCTGAGTAGCAGCCACTACAACATCAATCTGGATCACAAGATATGACTATGAAATGCACGAATTGATGCAAGTCAGTGCATCTTAATTTTGATTAGGAGGGGGAATCACCCCTAGCTTCCCTCTAAGATACTCAAAATTATCATTAGGCAAGGTCCTGGTAAAGATATCTTCAATTTGTTCCTTAGTGGGAACATACTCCAATCTAACTTCCTTTCACTCACCTTCTCTCTCAAAAAGTGAAACTTTATAGATATATGCTTGGTTTTTGAATGCAACACCAGATTCTTAGAAATGTTAAGTTCACTTGAATTATCACATAATATAGCAATAAATTCATCATACACAACTATGATATCTTTCAACATCTACTTCATCCACAATACTTGAGTATAATTGTTAGCAACAACAATGTATTATGCCTCTGCAATAGATAAATAAATGGCATTCTACTTCTTGTTTAGCCATGAAATTAGCTTATTTCGAAAGAAAAATACACCACCACTATTACTCTTTCTATCATTCACATCTCTGGCCCAATCAACATCAGTAAAAGCACTCAAAGTAAGGTCATTTTATTTAGGATACCATAGGCCAAAATCAACTATCCCCTTCAAGTACTTAAAAGTCCTCTTTACAGCTGTCACATGAGATTCCTTAGGATCAGCTTGAAATCATGCAACAATGTATATGACATTCATGATATCAGGTCTAGTTTGAGTCAAATAGAGAAATCCAACACTCATGGATTTGTATCTAGTCTGATTTGTTTTAGGAGAATCATTATCTTGTGTCAACTTACATCCGGTCACCATAGGTGTACCAACTGGCTTTGAATCTTCCATACCAAACTTCTTTAGCAATTCTTTCACATACTTGGACTGATATGTAAAGATCCCTCTATCTAGCTGAGTAATTTGCAATTCCAAAAATAATTTCATTTCTCCAATCATAGAAATCTCAAACTCACTCTGCATCTCATCAACAAACTTTATGCACAAACTATCATCTCCTCCAAAAATGATATCATCAACAAAGACTTCAACAATAAAATCTTTATCATGATCAATCTTGAAATACAAATTACTATCAGTAGTACCTTTATTAAATCCAAGCTTCAACAAATACTTGTCTAATTTGGCATACCATGCTCTTGGGGCTTGCTTAAGTCCATACAATGCTTTCTTCAAGTGGCAAACCATATCTCCCTGATCAGTCAATTGAAATCCATTAGGTTGCTCAATATACACTACTTCATCCAGTTCACCATTTAGAAATGCTAACTTGACATCCATCTAATAAACCTTGAAGCTTTTGTAAGCAGCATAAGTAAGAAATAGTCTAACAACTTCAATCCTAGCAACAGGAGAAAATTTTTCTTCCAATTCAATTCCTTACATCTGAGAATATCCTTTACACACCAATCTTGCTTTGTTTCTAACAACTTCTCCTTACTCATTAAGTTTGTTCCGAAAGACCCGTTTAGTTCTAATTAAATTTTTTTCCTTAGGTCTAGGAACAAGAATCCATGTACCATTCTTCTAAATTTGCAATAGTTCTTCTTTCATTGCTTCCACCCAATGTTCATCTTTGCATGCTTCATTAACACTATTAGGCTCAGTCTTTGAGATCAAACAGTATTCTTCTACAATTTTTCTCCTAGTTTGAACACCATTGCTTTTATCACCTATAATCCAATCTTCTGAATGATTTAGTCTTACATACCTTGGAGTCTTAGGGTGTTCTTGAACTTCAGGATCTTGTGATCTCACTTCTGCACTTTCACTAGTTTCTTCCTTTTGATTTTCCTGATTCACCGAAATAATTTGAACTTGATTTAGAGTCTAAACTTTCTTTCCTTTATCTAAAATGTCATTTTGATCATCTAAATCATATATGCATGTTCTTCATGGTCTAACTATGTCTCCATCAACCTTGACATTATAACTTTCAATTACTTTCGTCAATCTCTTATTGTAGCACCAATAGGCTTTACTTTTAGTAGAATAGCCAAGAAAGATTCCTTTATCACTTTTAGCATCAAACTTTCCTATATCTTCATCTCTTTTGATATAGCATTTACTCCCAAAGATTTTGAAGTATCCAACAGTAGGCTTATGACCAAATCATAACTCATAAGAAGTCTTACCGGTATCACCTTTGGCATGTACTTGGTTGAGAGTGTAAATGGTAGTACTCATAGCTTCTCTCCAGTAGATATGTAGAACATTTCCATCCAGCATCATGGTCTTAGCAGCTTCTTGAATTGTCATGTTCTTCCTTTCCATAACTCCATTTTGTTGAGGGGTTCGTGGGGTAGATAATTGTCTCTTTATCCCATGCTCTTCACAGAAGGAATTAAACTCATTGAAAGTGAATTCACCACCTCTATCTTATCTCAGACATTTAATCTTCAGACCTGTCTCTATCTCAACCATAGCCTTAAAAATATTGAATTCCTCTAGAGCTTCATATTTTTCCCTTAAGAAATTAACCCACATCAATCTAGAATAATAATCAATAAGTAACATGAAATAAATGTCTCCTTGCAAACTTTTGACTCTAGAAGGACCACACAAGTTAGTATGCACAAGCTCCAACACTTCATTTGAACAATGTTGTTTGCTTCAAAATGAAACTCTAGTTTGCTTCCCTAACTGACATTCCTTGCATATAGTATTAGTAGGTTTTATCAACTTAGGAAGATCTATCACTGCCTGAGTAGAACTTATCTTGATAATATTGTCAAAGTTTACATGACACAATCTCCTATGCCACAACCAACATTCATCAACTTGAGAAATTAGACAACTTTTACTATTAGCACTTAGGTGAAAGATATTACCTTTTTTTTTTGTACCAGATGCAATCAAATTTTTGGAACTCTCCAATATTCTACACTTTCCATCCTTGAATTGAAGATTGTATCACTTTTCAACCATCAGTCCAACACTTGAGAGGTTATGCTTCAAACCTTCCACATATAGGACATCATCAGTATTATGCTTACCACCAAGAGAAATGGATCCTTTTCCATGGATTACACGAGCTTTGTCATCAGTAAATCTTACAAAACCACCACCATACTTTTCCAAGCTCACAAATTTACCTTTATCACCTGTCATGTGATGAGAGCATCCACTGTCAATCACCCATTCATCTTTTTCTTCAACTCTAGCAACTAGATATTTATCTGCATTTATGCTAGTAGATTTAGTAGGTACTAGATCATTTTCCTTGATAGCAATAAATACACATTCATCCTCACTTAAATTCCCTTTATCAGATTCATCATTTTCCATACCTTCATCAGTAGCATAATAACACTTTCTTTGGAATCTAGGCTTGTTAGGGCTTGGGTTAGGAACTCTTTCCGGACACCTTGAGGCAAAATGACCTATCTTATTGCAAGAAAAAAATTTAAGAGGCAATTTCCCTTCATACTTACATTCTCCTTTGGCTACCATTTTGACAATAAGTCATACAAGCTCATCTATTTTTCTCTCTTCTTCTTCAATCTCTCTCATTTCCTACTCATACTTGGACATTTTTCGAGAAGAAATTTCTCCTGAATCATATGTTTGCTTATCTTTTCTAGAGATAGTAGCTTTGAATGCAAATTTTGTCTTAGGAAGAGAGTCACCAAACTCACTTAACTCAAAAGCAACAAGCTTACTAATCAACATATCTATGGTTACATTTGTCACAATCTGGGTCTCCTCAATAGAAGAAACTTTGTATTTGTATGCAGCAGGCAAGGATCTGAGCACTTTATCAACAATCTTTGATTCTTCCAATGTTCCACCAGCACATCTAATACTACACACAAGTTCATTCACTCTCTGCATAAAAGAACTGATGTTTCTTATCTTCACCCATTCTCAATGTTTCATATTTCCCTTTCAAGCTTTGTAGCTTAGCAATCTTCACATGGGTATCACCTTCATACCAAGTTTCTAAATTTTTCCAAATCTCATAAGCAGTCTTTAGCTCCATTACATTTGTCATCTCATAATTAGTCAGAGCACTCAATAATGCTTCCTTAGCCCTAATATTGTACTTGGCTTCCTTAATCTCACCTACAGTAGAAGGACCATTATGTGGGATTATATATCTATTGTTTGTAATTGTCCAGTAAGTTTCACAAATGCATCTTAGATGATATTCCATTCGATTATTCCATAGAGAATAATTTGTTCCATCAAATCTTAGACTATCCTTCTTATATGTCGTCATCTCGGATCACCTCAAGTGGTCAAGCTTATCCAGAGGAACCTAATCTGATACCAACGGTTGGCAACACAAGGGCAGAAAACTGAGAGGGGGGTGAATTAGTTGTCACAAAAATTATACTTATTAAACTTATTCTCAGATCTAATAAATAAAAATGAAAGCATAAACCATCACCACATCAAAAACACACATAACACAATGATTTTTACATGGAAACCCTATTAGTGGAAAAACCATAGTGGAGGTTAGTCCACAAGATTATACTCTGTTAAAAGTATTATAAATGGGGAATGCACATGCATTTAGGCACATTGCCTAGAGCTCACTGCTTAAATACAAAAGGCTCACTAC
The DNA here is from genome assembly GCA_007115665.2 of Sequoiadendron giganteum. Lineage (NCBI taxonomy): Eukaryota > Viridiplantae > Streptophyta > Pinopsida > Cupressales > Cupressaceae > Sequoiadendron > Sequoiadendron giganteum. Next base: position 544,496,188 of record CM021104.1, on the reverse strand, counting down.
CCAAAGGAAGACTCATTGTCTTACAGTCACATTCAGATTACATCTGAAAGATTTTGAACTAAGAAAATAACATTTTCTAATGCCTTATTACAATTTTAGTTCAGCACATAAACACTTTCTTCTACTCACTCTTCTTCACACTTTACTTTTGCCTTCAAAAGATTAGAATGTTATTCACACACCGTGCCCTCAAATGGTAAAAAAAATCAATCATATATATTCACAACTAAGGATAACATCAACTACATGTCGGCCTAACAAAATATAAAATGTGTACAAATTGTCGGCCCAAATCAATAAAACATTTCTCATTGCGGACTAAACAATGTTGGCCAAATCATAGTAAGGACCCAAATATACGTGTCTTGAACACGAAACACCTTAAAAAATTATACCTTGAAGATACACAACATGCTACAATCACCCTGTTGGTCATGATCATGAAAAACATGAACTCATAGAAGAAAATCACCAATCACGAGCACAAAAATCAATGCAGACCAACAACATAGATAGAGCACAATCTAGAAATATCCACAAGCATCATGAATCACCAGAGAAGCATCCACAACAACTCAAATTACTAGAATCACATCATCTTCTTTCAAGAACGCCAACTAAAGAAATAGAACAACTGTCATAACATAGATACTAATAACTTAATCAAATCTTCATGCAAGCCTCTAAAACTTCATGTGGATAAAATAGATATACTTTTCAACAAACCCTTTAATCAGCAACTTCTTATCATCAATATATTGAGCTTCACTGCATCACCGACAACCTGCAACTTATTTTATTACAATTTTCTCAATATCCTCGACATATACAACCTTAAAGACATTAATAGAAATAGTGTTGACATCAATGACAACCACATATCAACTATATCCAACAAACATAACTTTCTAGCTAGTAGATCAAAGTGGCTCATGAGTGATGTGGAATAACACAACTTGATATTCCTCATGGGAGCATTCAATTATTTGATAGATGATTTTGATATTTGAGACAATTTTAGGTTGAGGTCTATTTACCTTACTGACTCGAATCCCTTCAATACTAACCTTGTGTCTTTATTGTGTGTTCTTCATATGTCTTCTTTGTTTTTTCATCATGTTTGCACAATGTATGCATCGTGTTTGTGATCATTTTATTGTCATTTATATTTGATGTTGTGTTATGTGTGGGTATGTGTAGGATCATGATGGGCCAAAAAGTGGCAATATGTAGGTGATATGATGGCCCATGTGGCTGACAAATTTTTTTTTTTACCCAAAATTGATGAAATGAAAAGGGTTTTTAAAGGAGATTCTCAGCTTTCCACCAATATAAATTATGCTTTAATTTGAATTTAATAAATTATTATTATTCATTTTCTATTTGAATTATGACTAAAGTCATGATTGATAGGCTGATTGAAAAGAATATATAGTTTTCAAACAGTATCACATTTTTTGAATCCAAAACATGCATCACATTCTATGCTTCACATACTATAGGATTAAAAAAAAAAGAATTGAATTTCATGAAGTTTTGACCAAGTTAAGGTGGTTAGACATACAAGTTTTTATATTTTTTTAAAGTTGTAATAAAAAAATAATAATTAATTATTTACTTGGAAAAAAATTACAAAAAAATATGGATCACATCGAGACATGATTCCTCTACTTATATCTAAAATCCTATAAAAAAATATTATCATTTTATTGTGGTTAGGGTGGTTAGACAAACACCTACTTCTTTTTTTTCCCCTAAAATTTAATTACTACTGCATTGAAATTTCAAGTTTTCACCAAATAGATTTTCTTTTTTTGAAAATAAACCTAGTATCTTAGAAACTACATTCAATTTTCTACAGATTCTATTCTTACATATTTTTGAAATAATATAGATAACTTATTCAAATTTTTAGGTCAAGTTGCCTAACTCTAATTTTCTGAGTTTACATCGCCACTTAAGGGACTATTTTTTCCATGATGATCTTGCACATACCCGTGTTTTCATCATGTATGCTTTGTGTTTTTTAAATGAATGTTTATGTATGTTTTCTTACTACATTTCATACATGTGTATATATCTTTGTGATTATGTTGTCTTTCCATGAGATATTGGATCTTGGGGGATTATGTACTCCCCCTAGACCCTTTTTCATCAAATCACTTCAACATTTGGACAATCGAACCCCTCTTGACATATTCTCTACCTTAGTGTGATTCTAAGTATAAGTTCATAATCTCACTAAATTAGAGGCTAAATGTATTGTTATAAATTATCACCCTTGACAATTTCACTCTATATTTTATCCCCCTTAATTTAATGGATGTAATTAAGCTCCTAGTTTTTGAAATTATGCATTCCAAGAACCATTTTTATCATTTTTTTAAAATTCCAAGCATTGAAATACATCCATTTAATTTTTTACCCCCAACACTTTATGTCCTAAAAAATAGGGAAAAGAATCATATTCCCTTGAGCATATGAGACCTCCTACCTTGTTGGGAACCAAATTTGAATATGTCAGTTTTGTCATTTTAACATTCAAAATTCAACTTGTAAATGTTGGCTATCGAGATCTAATTTTTAGGAAATTGAATAAATTCATATAAATACCTAGTTATCACATCATTTGAAATGATATAGAAAGCTATTGGAGAAATTATTGTCAATGGAATTGTTGAAAAAGTCAAGAGAAAATTTTTAGTGGTTTATTGTAGAAATTCAAGATCCAAACATCATATCAAATCCTATGTGAGTTTATGCATTCATGTTATCATTGTTTGTGAAGGCTAACCCTTGTTGTAGGTCCAATAAATTTCAAGAAATCAATCAAGTAAGATCTAATACCTTGAGGTGATGTGCATGAATTTAGTCCTTCAAGGAAGCCACTAAAGGGTGGTGAGTTGCAGAATTTTGTGATTTCATCATTCCTTCCTATCCATTATCATTTTATCATTGAAATTGTCATTGTGGAAGTGAAAACACTAACATAGGGTTTGACTAAGGCATGAAATTAAATGGCACAACCCTTTCCTTCTCTTTGAATGTGTAGCTTTCAAGTTTAGAGAGGATTGAAGGAAGTTTGAACATAAGTTATTTGTTGTTGCAATTGAAACCATACACATTGTCAACTTACAAAAACTCAGCTACAAAATTATCTGACAATGATCTGACAACTCTACAAGTGGAAATAGAGACCTCAAATTTGACATTAAAGGATTGAAAAAATAGAATAGGAAACTCATACAAGAACACACACACCCTTGGGTGACTATTTCCCCCTATTCAAAACTATGTCAATTTTTCAAGATAGGTACACAATCCTCTACCCTTCCTAGATCTTCCTGTAATTCACTATTTTAGTTTATTAGTTGTAGGATTCTTGTAATTTTCATATTAGGTCACATAGTCTAATTAGGTTAACCAAAGAAAATCAATTCCAATATATTTCAATCCCCACTTAGATATAGATCTAGGTATGATTGGCCCACCATCACATGGTTGAATATCAATCTAATCACCTTGTTGATCTACAAATTAATGAAACCCTAAAAAGGCCTTAAATCCTATTGTTCTAAGTATTTAGACTTAAGATCACCTTTTTCTGTGTTTCATTTTGGTGAACCCGACATTTTGACATCATATAACTTCTAAAATTTTAAACCCTAGATATAGGTTTTGCATTGAATTGCTTTGCATTTCTCATTTTGGGTTTCATTTTTGCATCATAAAAGCATAAAAAACATTTAAAAAATTTGCATCACATATTGCATTATAGGTTGCATTAGAATTAGTTTCAGCCATTTAGATTAGATCTACATTCAAAATTACATTCAGTTTGTCTTTGTGTCTTTAGTTTTTTTTTCTTGTGGATCTCTAAATTGGAATTCTTAATTGCATGTATTTAGGCATCTTTCGTATAGCTCAAAAGGTGAATTTTTTTGTATTGTTTAGTTTAAAAATTATGGAAAATTCATCATATCTAGATTGTGGCATCTTAGAATCAGTAAATTAAATTCAAACTTTTCAAAACATCTTCAACATTGTTGCACACTTGTATTTTGCATCAAAGTTGCATAAATTAAGAAAATTTCTAAAAAATATTCACTGATAAACTTGATTGTAAGTACACTCAAAATCCTTCAACAACATCATTCACAGTTAAACTTTGAACATTCAGGCACTTGGTTCAGGACTTAGACACCCTTTGACACCTCTGTCCTACTACCGGTGGCTCAAATTTTTTTTACATAGATCTATGTCTCTGTATTTTTAGTCTATTTTTGCTTGCAAATGTCCAATTTGAAATTCTAAAAAGATGTTATTGCATGTGCAAGAAAGGTGTCATTTTTCTTAATTTGTTGAAAATTTGGGAAAATATGTTGCATTTTAGTAGGACAATTGTTTACGTCATGTTCTCATTGAAAAAATATTTTATTGTCATAATGTGTGTTTTATTGTCAAATCTTGTTAATAATTTCAAGGAATTTTTGGTACAAGCATGTGATAATAGGTTTATTTCTCCTATTTTGTTATTTTTCATTGATCCCTCTCCCATTATCTCTCTTAATTGTGAGAGTATCTTGGTGCATGAGAATGAAATCATTGACACATTCCTTAATATAACTTTTCATAATCCTCATTAATCTCCCAACATCTCCCCTAATTGTGATAATTTTTTGGTGCAAGAGGATATAATCATTGACAATCATGGTTTTTCTTCTCTAGATATCTCTCCTACTTGTGAAGAAGATATCTTGGTGTTAGAAGATCCAATCATTGATAATCATGAGGATATTGTTTGTTTCTCTACTAATACCTCTTCTACTTGGGAAGATATTGTGGCACAAGAGAATGAAATTATTGATACATTTATGGATTGTATAGATGAAGATGCTAAGTTGACATTAGATTTCCCCTTTATAGAATATAATCAATAGGAAGTTGATCCATTAAGGTTATAGTGAACACAAAATTGGCTATTATATATCCTTTGATTATTGGAGCTCCTAAAATTCATTTTGGGCCTCCTTAAAGTCCTCTAATTATTGGACCTTCTAAGTCACCTCTCATTGTAGGAACTCCTAAACCTCATGGCCATATCATAATATTTTCATAACAACAAGCACTAGTAATCATTTGCAACAACAACCAATCTATCATATATTTGCTCACACATATATCACTAGAAATAATAAGTAACTGAAAAAACTCAACATCCATTACATTGACTCAACCATACCTTCAACCTATATCTAATATCCAACAATGTAGTGGTAAATAATTTGATCTTGTTGAGAAACTTCATAACACTCCTAGTAAGATCTCCTTGTGGAATTTGATTCAAACATCACTTATTTATCATGACATTCTTCAAAATGCTTTGCAAAAATTTGTTGTCCCTCCTAGTGACCAACCAAATGATGTAGAAACCTTAATTGAGGGTATGAATTTAGGTAATGTGGATATTGTCTTTCATCAAAGTGATTTCCCCCCTTTAGAAACACAAAAAAAAATTGATGTCTTGATGATAATGACTAGTATTAATAGGTTTGGATTAGATGTACCCTTATTGAAAATGGTTTTGGGATTAATGCTTTTAGTGCAAATATTTTGGATAGAATTAGAGTGAACAAAACTTTGATTCAACCTGTTGATTCATCAATCAATTTTTTTAATAACATGGAAAGACAACTACTTTGTATGATAATATTACCTATAAAACTGGTAAGGTTGTTTTGCAAACTCTCATCAATGTCATGCCCCATGATCTTTCATATAATATTCTCTTGGGTAGACCATGAATTCATGAAATGAAAGGAGTGCCTTCAACGCTTCATCATCTAATGAAATACACTTACAATAAAAGTTGATCCAAAATCTAAAAATTGTTTACAAACTGAAACCGGAATGAAGAATCCTCTTAGTACATTGACACCAAATACAAATTAAGGAAAAAGATGTGCATCTTTTATTAGTGATAAATTTGTTGGATGATGATTAGAGCTCATTAGATTTGACACCTACATTCATGGAGGTAAAAAATTATGCAATCAAAATCAAGAAAAGAGAAAGAAGTAGCAAGGGTATTGACACAATCTATCACCGAGTCATCAAAAACATTTGATTCCATAACTTTTAGTAAGGAAGAAAACATAAATTACACATCCACATATTATGAAATTGATTATGAAAAACCACCCTCTTTGAAAGAAATACAAGTCATTTATGAAAGAAGTTATGAACTTTTAAAACAACTTGACTATAGTGGAAAAGGATGTGGTGTAAAAGGAAAAGGTATTTGTGTCCCTATAGAGCCTAACACACAAGAAACAACAAGATTTCTTGGATATTATCCTTTAAACATTTAAAAAAACATAAAAAATACCTTCACTCAAAATCATACAAGAGATAAATAGCATTAGTTGCTTCTCCTTTCCATGTGGTAGTTGTAGTATCATAACATACTCAATACCATGCATGGGGGTACAAACTAAGCTTTATGCAATCATATTAAATTTTGCAAGGAGTAGTATATCATCATCCATTTTGGACTCATCTTTGTCCCTACAATTGTGGGACAAAGGATTGCGTAGACTTTTGTTAGGTTGATTATTTCTTGGGATCCCTTTCTATCTCCTTAAAAAAAATTGATTAAAAAGGGAAAACAGGTTTTGAAGGGACCCCAAAACCCTTTAAAATAACATACACAATACTGGTTTATAATTTTTGGGCAAATTGGACACTAAACTGATTTTTTTAACTAAATCTTCACTTTCGGGCTCCTATAGCGGCTAAACCGTGAGGAATTTGAAGATGATGCAAACTAGTGATTTGTGAAATTTTGTCTATATATTCTAAATATATTTTTTTCAAAAAATTTGGAATCAAGTTGCACTTCTTTTTCCATCTCCTTCGAAAACTAGCTTTTTTTTAAAAACAACATTTTTAAGGAGTGACGCTCACCGTATACGACATAATTTTTTTGTATGAAGGATAAAATTCTATTTTTTTCGAATTTAGATTTTTAACTATGATATCTAGCACTTTCTTTTGGTTTTATAGTGTTTTATTAAATATTTTTTCCTTAATCAAGTCTCGAAGTCAAACCAATTACAATTGAAACATAGGCAGACTATATACAATATAATTTTTTCTGTATGTATCAAAATTCTTTGTTTTTTTATTAATGGATCAAGGACATCAATACCCAACCTGAACATAATTTTTAAAATTTTATTTTGATAATATGCTATTTTTCCACATGTGTAGAACAAAGAACTTGATTTTTCAGTGAAAAACCTATGTATAATAAAACTAAAAAAAAAAATACATAATAAAACCAAAACATATTAAAATTATATTCGTTGGATAGCCTGTTCTGAGGACTACCATGATCATTTCAAATAAATTTTAAATGAATTCATTTGATCCCCCAAAAGGTATATCAAAAGTGATATTTTATCAACAATTTGATAGGTGTAAAGGAGACACCATTGTAGGTATGGTTTAAAAATAGCAGGGTTCTATCCAAGGGGGTTTGATCTAAGATGGTTTGATCAAACCCTCTTCAATTGAAATCCTTAAAATGGAAATTTTAAGGATTAAATCATTATATTTTCTAAAAATATATGATTTTAGCAAAATTAGAATCTCACAGAAATTATAAACCAGCTTTGTGGGATCACCCTCACTGGTTCCTATGTTTTTCAACCATATCCAACAGGTCCTTCTTCTTAGCATCAAATTTTTTCTTCCACTCAGCCGATCCTCTAACCACAAATCCTTTTTCATCATCCTTAGTAGCTTTCTAACCTTTTCCCTTTTTCGCACATTCTTTCTCCATAAGCTCAAAGAAATAAACCTGATCCTCTATGAGCTCACTATTTTTTTTGAAAAGGACTTCCAAAGAGTCTGCGCTATTATTTACAGAGATATGATACTCCTACAAAAAAAAATTGATATCTGCATTTATACTTGACACCTTGGCTTCCAGAGCAGACAATATTTCTTCACAAAGAGAGTTAAAGTCAAGATAGGACCCTTCAAGGTCCACCATTCTATCAATAAGAATGTCTGTCATTGAACCTTTTGGAACATTCTTAAGATTTTATTTTAAACATTTGATTTTAATGTTAATCTTGTTGAACTCCTGAACATTCCATTTAGCTAACTTAAAGGTACCTGTTCCCCAGCTCTGGCCATATCCAGCAAATTATACATGGAGTTAGCATCATCATCAAGATAATAAAAGTCCTCAGATAGAGGATCTACCTTCAAAGGCTCTTGTTTGGCTTCTTTCTTTTATGCATCCTCCTCCTCTTGGATCCTATTCTCCTTGTCCTCCTCCTCCTTGGGCAAGTCCCACAAAGGAGAATCCACAATGGTCACCATCTTATCACCAACATTCTTATCCTCACCAACCTCATTGGGGTCCTTATTCAGACCTCTAAGGCCTTGTTCTTCAGTTAAATAGCAATACGTGTCGATAGCCTCGTCGGTTTTTCAACCACACCCACATCTTTGTCTTGTGTCCCCACCTCACCGCCAGCACCAACAACATCTCTAACAACAACCACCTTCGCAGACTTGGGAGGGATCATCCGACCCCACATCCATGCCATCACTCCTAGAAAGGGAAAGCCTTTTAGCTGGCCTATTACTCTTAGCACCAACCACCTTCCTTTTCTTTGAATACATAGCCATAGTGACAAGAGAAAGATCCTCTTCTTCTTCATTTCATTCCTCCTCTTCCTCCTCCGAAGAGGACTTTGATCCCGACGACCTAGACTGATCACTTAAAGTCTTCTCTTTACCCTTGATGGTAGGAGCAAGGAGAAGAATCTTGACATGTTCCATGATAAATAAAATAATCTCTTCATGGAGGATGAGGAATTTCCTATTCTTTAGGTGCACATACACCGAAACTTCCAAAGAAGATAATAGAAAGAAAGGAAAAGAAATGAGCAGACCATGTCTAAAATGATTGAGGAGAGTAAAAAGGTTAATAAGAATGACTTTAAATCTCCCTTCCAGAGTCACATAATGCATCAGCACCTCAGTAACACTCACCTAAATTTTCTTGAGGGAAGTTCTCTTGTAACCCCAACTCTCCAGTTTAATTGATTTCTTTCTCTCATCATCTTTAAAAAATTGTCATCGCCTCTTCGTTACTCTTTTTATTCTTGAAGAACTTTCAGCCAATTGTCAACATCCCAGTAGCCATGGTGATCATATCATCATTCAACTCCACTTCCAGACATTTAACCCTAAGCTTTCGATTATGCCAGAAAGAAATAAATTGCACCGATGCATTAGGGTCATGCTCATGCAATCTCTCCAAAAATGGATTAAAATTACCATGGCACGAAATATTCCAGAGTTTCTCCTTTCCCCGAATGTCCCCACAAGAATGCAACTCAATTTTTCTCCCTTCACCACCCATGAAAACCAACACATGACTCACAGGACCCTTTTTAAAAGCACACAATTGAAGGCCAGAAAGCAACAAGACACCCACAAAGCGTGTGAAATGGAGGAAAGTACCATACCATAAATTTCACAACACCTTAGCCCACACCATCATTCCTCAATAAACTCCTAGCTTCCTCGGGCAGGATTGAACCCTCCTCCCATGAACAAAATTCATTTAAACTAATAGCCTCATTGGAAAAAAAAATCACCAATGAGTTACATTCTTGATAAATGTGAGAGACATGAACTCATCACAAGATTGTAGCATCATTATCGTATCCTTGATGAGTTGTTCGACACTCCAACTCAGAGTATGAGTGTCACGTAGATAGTTAATAATGTTCATAGAATCTCCTTCCACCCATAATTTAGAGTAGCCTTTGCTGATAGCATACTTGACACTTATGAACGTAGCTTATGCCTCCATGAGATGATTGTTTTGAGTTCCCAATAGGAGTGCTACCATGCCTCTCCTTAAAATGTTAGTGAGTCAAGTAATCTAACATTTTAAGGGTGGGACATATAGTCCCCCTCTCATATTTTACATAAGAAGCGGTTTCTTCTTAGTGATGATAGGATACATCTCCTAGGAAGTGTGACCTTTTCAATAAAAGTGTGGCCTTTTTTCTTTATGTGAAGTGTTTCCTTTGAGGTGATATTGGGCCTGATGTCCTCTCAGAGTGTGTGACCTTTATTGGTGTATGATGTCTCCCTTGGTGGTAATATTATGACTAGTATTTCCTAAGGTTTGGGTCTTCTATTCCATGACTAGTCCTCTCTTGGTGGTGATGTCATGTTTGATATTCCCTAAGGTGTGACCTTTCGTTTATTGAGAAAATCCCCTTTGTTGTTTTTGTAAATCACCTTTTATGGTGGTGTTATTATAAAAGCCTTTGATTTTTTGGCCTTATCCTATTGTCATTTATGTTCCTCATTATGCAAGTTTGTGACCTCCTTAGGTGAGTTTGTGTACCTCCTTAGGTGATTTTGTGCACCTCCTTAGGTTAATTTAGCATTTTTTCTTCAATTTATTCATGGACGTTGAACCTAGTGTAGCTTCGATATAACATATGGATCATTTTATGATGCCTTATCAAGGTTATTAGGGATTATAAATCTTGGTATGGTTGTTAATGGGTACACACCTAGTGAATAGCAAACTTCACTAGAATTAGTGTGTTTCTCATTTTCTTTGCCTTGGGGTCTCACCTACTAATCAGTCATGAACACCTTTTAACATGGCCACCTAGCATAACACATCTTTCTTGCCAGTGGAGCCATGTGTTTCATGAGTTTTTAGAATAACACTCCTTGCTAGCCTTGTGGAACCAATCATATTGCATGGAAACCTAGCATAACGCAACTTGCTAGCTAGTAGATCCAAGTGGCTCATGAGTTATTTGTCACAAGTTTCCCTCCAACTAAAAATTTGGTATGTCAAATACTTCCAAAAATGAATGTACCTGAAGAAACCAATTAAGATTATTACAAAATTTATAGTTTTCATTTAATAAAATAGTTTTTAAATAAGTTGTATACATTTTGAACCATAAATGCATGTTTCTTGGAATATTTTCATACTAACACTTCCAACATTTTAGTGTCTTTCCATTTAAATATGTTTGCAAGAAACATATTATGTGACAGTGGTGTTATTTTGAACTTATTGATCATTGAACATTTTCCAACTTTTTCAATATATTTACCTTACAACATTTTCTTTCCTATACCATTCAAATCATTTTGTAGGTCCTAAATTTTTTTTAAAATATATTATTACTTATTTGAATGGAATGGATAACAAAGTTATTGGTTTTCCTTTTATATTCTATTGGACATTAGATACTAGTCATATTAGAGCTAAGGATTCTTATGAAATTATTAGTGCCTTGTCGACAACCAAAAAATAGTTAGTTTTTAATTTGTAGCAAACAAATAACTAGATTGTATGCAATAACCTTTTTTCCTTCAACTAATATCATCAATGACTATATATGACCTACATATTGCATAAGTATTCCTAATAACCATATCCATATTTGTATCAGATATACAAAAGAAAATCAAACAATTTAACTAGAAGTATATGATAACTTAGGAATCAACCTATAAATTATGATTTATTACTACCATTTATGAGTTAACTAAAGCCCAATTTTTATTTTGAAGGTTAAAATAAATTTTCTTCAAGGATAATGATATTACTAGCTCATCCCAGCTCATCCTAGCTCTCTTTAAATGTGATCAATTAAAGATAATGAAGAGTGAAATGTGTGTTAACCTTTAAAAATGGATGTATGACTACTTTACCATGCCAGGAAATAACATTTTCAACTAACAATTTTTTTATATGGCATTAGAAATAATTTAATAAATTGAAAACTTTAGTTTTCTTGAAATTTTTGGAGTTTATAAAAACTTCTAGCTTGTAATTTTCCTCTAGAGTTAATATGGTTTCATGCCACTTAATTGGCGTAAGCTTGTTGTTGATAAGTTTTTTAGCACTTTAAAGCTCTCTTAGACATCATCAACCTATCTTAGAAATTTTACTATGCTTTAACTAATGAAGTGAGTGGAATGAGTTACAAAGGTGATATACATAAAAACAAAAAGCATTTAAGGTAAGAAAAGAATCTGGATGTTGTTATCGCCTGTGAAAAAAAAATAGAGGTTTATTTCCCTCTAAAATTCTATTATTCGATCAAGGTTGTGACTAGATAATGATGCAATTGTGTTCTTATTCCAGCCCTTATCTATGCACTTACAAATCCAAAAGACTACAAAAGGATGCAATTTTGCAATGACCATTCTCTATTGATGGACATCATAGCATTTTTATAGTAGAGAATGTATTTTCATAATGTTTTTTTTTGTATGAAATGGTTGTCACCACAATCTTATATTGATCAAAATGCAAGTAAAAAACTATTCTGCCAACATTTGGTAGGAACTTTGCAACAACATGACCTTGTTTACTCTTTTTGTATGCTTTCACATGTGAAGGGAGTTGTATGAACAAACTGTGAATTGGGTTGTGACAGAACCATTAAATAAACATTGGTCTCTTAATACAAACATATGCAAGACACTTCCCAACCTCAAACCTACTACTTGCTAAACAATATTAATTATATATATTACCTAATAAAATATAATATTAACTGCATATGGTTTATTGTATATATTAATTAAAACAATATAAATTTATTAAATTACTTTACATCACTAAAATTAATTAAATAATAATAAAATATCACAAAGATATAATATAAAAAAGACATAAAATAAATTATAATAGAATTTTTTATATAATAATTATAATTTTTCCTCAAAAATTTCAAGAATATTTTTGTAATAATTGCAAATATAGTATAAATAATAATAATAATAATATATAATTTATAATATCACATAAATAATAATAATAAGTTACTCATTAAAATATACTATTCATAAAAATATTTTAAATTATAAAAAAATTAAATAATAAAAATATAAATATAATAAAGATATAAACCAAATCACTTTAATAACCAATGCCAACCCTATTATTAATAAATTTTCAATGCCATAAAGGTACTTATCCATGCTTTTTGTTTTAACTTGACAATCTCATGTTTTATAGACAAAATTAAAATTGGAAATCATACAACCATAAACCTAACTCTATCCCAAAATTAACCTTAAACATAACACTAACATTATTTCAACCACCAACACTAAAAATAGTTGTAACTTTAATCTTAAACCTCACCCCAACCCTAAATCCAACAATAATTATAAGTTTGAACGCAAATGTAACATTAACTAAACACTATGTACTATAATAATAACCCTTACTCTAACCCTATTTGATCACCAATCCTAACCCCAACCATAACCCAAATCTAATCATAACCCTAACCCTAACCCTTATTAAATCTTAACTCAAATTCAACCTAACCATTAACTATAATTCAAAAGTAAATCTTATTTTGTCTAAATATCAATTCTAAATGGGTTCGGACCCTAGTTTGGTTGAGTAAATTTTTCTTGGCCACCAAGTCTACTCTCCCAAAAAAATTTAATTAAGAAAATATCACCAATCATTAATATAATAGTAATAATGTATTAAAATAAACTAATATATATAATTTATGTCCCAAATAGATTTTATTATTGAAATAATTTAATTTAAAAATAATAATAATCATTATAATAATAAGAAGAAGAAAAAAGCTATGAAATGTCTTTGTTCGCCTCTACTCATGTGAAAGCTATTCGACCTGAGGATTTTGGCGGCAACCCCGTGTCCTCGGTTGGCTTCAAAAATGGTGGAAGAATTGCGCTTTCCTCGGCTCGAAGTGATGCTGAGATGGACAAGGGCTTCGAAAATAAGTGGGAGTCCATGCCATGTGTGGTTGCAAGGGGTGGGAAGGCCTCTCGAACCTACAAACTTCCTTCTGCTGGCTCACCCTCACCTCCGCTGGGTTCTTTGGGTACGTCAAATTTGGACTGCTTGGCACCTTGTTCCTCCACATCCTCTCGTGTGACTGGCATGGGTGTTGGAGGGACTTTCTCCAGGGGCACTAATGGTTGCAAGGAATCTTCTGATCCACACCTAGACACAGGCTCTGTTAGGGTCTTGCAACCTAATTCCTCCCCCTCACGAAAGCACAAAAACCCTAGACTGAATTTTATGGAGGCACCTGGTTTGGATTTCTACGTCGGTGTTGGAAGGGCATTGCCTGGGTCATTGCCTACTTCAGGTGTTTCAAACCCTGATACCTCTACAACCTGCCCCTACACTTTACAAAGCCCACCTTTCACAATTTGTCATTCGGAGTTGGTTCCTGAAATCTTTATGGATGAGGTCGCAAGTGACAGAGAGGAGTATCTTTAGGATCATGCACTAATTTTTAGATTTTTGAAGGTCTGGCCGAAACTATGTGAACTGAACACTTGGATAAGCAAGAATTGGAAGGAGTACATGGAGGCTGAAATCAGTATTTACCCCTGTGCCAGGGGTTTTTTCATCTTATAAATTGAATCTCTGGATGATAAAGAACTAATTCTTAATACAAGTCCTTGGGTCTTTCATGGGGATTTTTTGTGCATCAAGCCATGGTTCCCTTCTTTTGATCCTCGAACAACTCGATGTTTTCTTTAGCATTCCTTTGAGTAAGATTGCCTTACCTTCCTCTACAATTTTGGGAGATTGGGTGTTTGGTAGCCATTGTGAATGGACTCAGCAAGTACCATAGCATTTCAAAAGAAACCATCAATTACGAAAACTCTACTTGTGCTTAGTTATGTGTGGAATTTGATTTATCCAATGACCTTCCTGCATAAATCTCTTTAAAGGTTGGAAATAGATGCTGGAGACAACCTGTAGACTATGAGAATATTTCCTTCAAATGTAGGAAATGCTTCTCAACTTCCCATGTTACATCTCTGTGCAATAAGAAGCAAGGGTTTGAGCAAAGCAAAAATGTCTTAAATCAGCCTGCTTGGTGGATTGGTGTTGAATCCAACCACTATACCATTGCACCCAATGCAAAGGGTGATTCTTCTACCACAAATGATCTTGTGGGTGAGAAGATTGCTTTTGGCTCACCTCCTGAAATAGATTCACAAGGTACAGTTGTTGAGAAATTGACTGGTGTTGGTTCTACTACTGCTCCCATTAAGAATTCAGAATCAACATCATTGAAGAAATCTGGTTCACAATCCCCAACAGATGCCTCCAATGGTGTTTTTTCCAAGAAATGAAATTGCATTGAGTTGAACCCTTCTCCTAAGACTGAGCAGGATTGGACAGAGGTTAAGAAGAAAAAATTATCTTCTTCATATCTCAAACATCCCATGACACTAAGATCTCCAAAGTTCAGAGAGTAAATTTAGATGATTGTGTTCCAAAATTCATCATTTGGTAGGGGGTTTGCTTTTGTTTTATGGAAATTCATGTTCTATGTTAGGAGAATTGGTTCAAACAACACATTTGTGTTGTTTTGTGTTGCACTCCTGGTTACAAGGGCATGCATTTATTTTTATTTTTTGGTTTTTATATTTTGGGAGTTGTCCCCATGACAACACTTACTTAAAAGTAGTAGTGGTAGTGGTAGTGGTAGTGGTGGTGGTGGTGGTGGTGGTGGTGGTGGTGGTGGTAGTGGTGGTGGTAGTGGTAGTGGTGGTAGTGGTAGTGGTAGTAGTCATAGTGGTAGTGGTAGTAGTCGTAGTAGTAGTGGTAGTAGTGGTAGTGGTGGTAGTGGTAGTAGTGGTAGTAGTAGTAGTAGTAGTAGTTTTAGTAGTAGTTTAATTGAACCCTAATGTGATGGTGTGGGGTCACATCCCTCTAATGTAATTTTTTTTTTTAATTGGTCTTCGTTAAAAGAGTGCAACACGGGGACTTGACCTTCTAATGTAATATTTTATTATAGATAGATTTATTTATTAATTATAAAATAAACCAATAAGAATTTTTGAATTCATTTATTTTAATAAATAAGTAATTACAATAATTACTCCTACTCTAAATCTAATAACTAATTGAGTTTAGTAGTAGTAGTAGTAGTAGTAGTAATTTAATTGAACCCTAATGTGATGGTGTGGGGTCACATCCCTCTAATGTAATTTTTTTTTTTAATTGGTCTTCTTTAAAAGAGTGCAACACCAGGACTTGACCTTCTAATGTAATATTTTATTATAAATAGATTTATTTATTAATTATAAAATAAACCAATAAGAATTTTTGAATTCATTTATTTTAATAAATAAGTAATTACAATAATTACTCCTACTTTAAATCTAATAACCAATTAACAAAACTCATTGCAATAGTATTTGTTACTCCAACTACTAATAAGTCACTATTATATTAATAATATTATATGATTAATAAAAAAGAATTTATGATAAAAATAAATAAATTTTTTTTTTTTGAAAAAATATATATCCATGTTATTTATATAGATTATTTAATAAGATAGGTAAGCTAGTAATATGATATTTACATATATTTATTATTACATATTTTTATAATTACTTATATTTACTTTTTAAAATAGAATCACTCCTTGCAAAATTAAACAACCATACATTTTAAAAATAATTTAAGATAGAAGAAAAATTATAATCTAATAAAAATTCACAAAACTACTAAAATATAAATTATATCACTAACCTCATTTATATTCAAAGGGATAAATTATAATATTTAAAACTAACAATTATATATTTAAAAGTGAAACTTGAAAATTATATATATTAATATTTATAATCAATCAAAAGAGTATTGTGCTTCCAAGTGTTCATTGTATTATGAATTTTGTGTCCATTTTATTATTGAAAAAATTACTTATAAAAATTAGTATATAAATTTTCATTTTACTTTTCATGAATATTCTTATTTTACTTTATATTAAAATAAAATAATACAATATATATTAAAATAAAATAATACAATATACACCTACATAATTAAATTAAATTAAATACACAGTTATAAATTAAATTTTCACATAGGGCAAGTAGGGATTGACAAATATTTGTACACATTTAAAATTGAGAGGTAATATTATGAAGGCCAACGGTTAAATTTCAAAAAGAAAAAAGAAAAAAGCATGACTCTAGCCTAGCCGTTAACCAACGGCACTCAAACCAAAAGAGTTGTTAACCAACGACAATCAAACCCAACAGTTGGCATGAGGTTAAATTTGATTTATGCTTCTCTTATTCTCACTTTTCTATTTTTTGTTTATTTTGGGCATGGCCATGAGTGCTGTGTTTATGTTTGTTCTGTTCTTTTTTTTCTGAGTTTTTGTTTGCTTATGTGTGCTTTGTTCTTTTTTCTGTGTTTATGTTTGTTCTGTTCTTTTTCTTCTGAGTTCTTATTTGTATTATGTGTTATTTTAACTTGTGGTGATTGATGTTTGTATAGGCAAGGTTAGCTTGATTGCAATGTTTTTCTTTCAACTGCATGCTATGGAAATTTGCTAAAATCTCATACAGAGGAAAATATTCCTGATTAGAAGAGGATTTATTGTCCTTTTTCCAAATTGCTCTGCATTGTTTTACAAGGACAGGATGCATCCAGTAATCGAGAGGATACTGCAATTTGGAGGCTCTGTCAGGATGATTGAGCTCACAGAGGGTTAGTATGAATTCAATCCTCTTTTTAGATCATGTTCAATTTATATTTGACAATTTTTTATTTTTTGAGAATACAAAGGCTGGAAAGATTTTCTTTAAAATTGGATAAAGTATTCAGCTATAAAATGTATTTAGAAGGTGTGAATAAAGAATATTGTCTCCAGGTCAGATATATTCAATACATTTTTTAACAAATTAGGCTATTTGAATTTCCTTTTACAATCTACAAAGATTTTTGCCAAGAAAATTATCTAATCTGATCTGTTATTTACTTGAATTGTTTTTGGTTGTTTATTTGAAATTTATTTGTATTATGTCATACGTTGAGGCTTATGGAACATTTTCAGTGTTTATGAGGCTTTAACTATTCCCTTTTCCTTGACATTCAAATAAATTACTTGCAAAGTTCAACTTAGTCAAATTATTTTTATATGATTTATCAAATTTTTCCTTTACCTGGTAGCTTAGAGGCATTTCTAGATTCTTGCTTGAAATCAGAGCTCTGCCCCCCTTTGAAAGCAGATAGGCATTTCCAGATTCTTGCTTAAATTCAGAGCTCTGCCCCCCTTTGAAATTAGATTCTAATTTACTGTCTTAAATCTCGTGTCTCTTTTGTCTATCCATCTTAATGGTCAGCTTGTAATTTACTGTCTTAATTCTTGTGTCTCTTTTGTCTATCCATCGTAATGGGATTTTCAAGAAGTCTAAATGGCTTGTCCATTACATTTTTTTTGTTTCTAATTTTAGAGTGATCAAGTGTTTCAATGTCTTATTTACTTCAAAATTTGTTGTTGCACTTTTGTATCAAGTAAAATATTTGGATGTCAATATAGTTATGATGTTGAAAATTTGTCAATATGGTTAACTTGCTCATACTTCAAAGTCTATTTGACTTTATGTTTTAAAGATAATTGTAGTTGCATGGCTATATTTACTCTATTAATGCTCCAGCAAGAAGAATTGCCATTGGTGTAAAGGAACAGGCTATTTGGCATAGCTTGCTTGTGCTTCAGTCTGATTGACTCTGCCTTCTAAGGATAATTGCAGTTGCACGGTTGTATATACTTCATTAATGTCTCATCAAGAAGAGTTTGTCATTGGTGTAAAGAAATAGGGTATTTGGCACCCATTCATTGCCTCTATCAGAAATTTGTGTCCTCTTACAACATTCAAAGCTCTCATATGTGTTCACTTCAATCTTATTTGTTTGTTTTGTGATTTCAAACATTTCACTGCTTGAAATGATTCAATAGTTTGCTATAGTTTGTTCTCAACTTCATTTTCATGTCAAATCATTCTCTCAATGCAAGAGATTATTTAATATAATGTTGCATTTACTGTTGTAATTCTTCTAAGTATGATTAATTTTCTCTCTTGTACAAAAATTTCAATAGATTATTTGTTGAGTAATTGATTTTTTTATCTGATAATCAATTTTTAAGGATGATAATTATTTGGTTTAAATCTAATTTTCATATCTAATTTTGTTAGTATGGAGATATTGAGATTTTGTGTGCAAGAATTAGTGTGTTTTTTTCATATAACAACTTGATTCAGGTTGGTCTCCTCTTTTAAATATTTGACATAGTTGACTTTCATTTAAATATAAAATCATTCTATTAATAGAGTAGATGTCAGTTGTTTTGGTTGTCATGTGTCTTTGTTTTCTTTAATAGATGATTAATTCTTTCATGATCTAAAATTATTTGTAGAGTATATCCTTGTAATGAAGTGTATTTTTGTAGTACTTCATTTTCTTAATTGTTAGCCAAATTCTAATTAACATATTGCTCACTAGTATTATTTTATATTTGCAGGAAAATAAATGTACAGGGAATATATGTGAACAACCATTCAAATGAGGAAAATATGGAAGGAGCATCTTGATAGTGGTGAAGTCACTTTGAAGTCTTTTTTGAAAATTTGAATAAAAATTTTTTGTCACATTGATTTTTATAAATGTAACAAGTAAAGGATACTTTTAGACTTAATAAAAAAAGGTTTTTTGGGAAGGGGCCAAATTGCCCCTTCCAAAGGCTGGAGGGAATGACCACTAGCCATGGTCATTCCTAAAAGGCTAGTGTCTCTATGGATAGATTTGGTGGATTTATTTTTTATTGCTTAAAATTTAATGTCTTATTAGAATCAGAATATTAACAACATCTAATTAGCAGTCAACTATGCACAATAATATGTAATATTAAAAAGTGAGAAGACAATCAAATAATACTTTTAATATTAAAAAACATCAAGCTAATAAATTATGACAAAATTAATTATCATTATAATATTTTGATTCATAGCTACATTAAACTAGACTTCTAATTCTTATATTATTACTAAGGTAAGATACACTTATTTTTGTAAGTCTGATTTTATTGTTAATATTCTTGATGAACTTATTCATAATTGTGAGCTTTATTTTTTTAACATTCTTAATTTTTTTTTAATTTTTTAATTTTATGGTTTTTATGAAGTCAATGATATGGTTTCCACTTATTAATTTTTATGAAGTGAAATTTGACACTTTTAATCCACTTGAATTGTTATGATTTTTGATCTTTTGTTCCACTTATTATTAAATTTTGTAATCTTATTGTGACCTTTTTAATTTTGATTCAATTATGGATTGAAGTTTGGCATTGTTAATCTACTTATTGTTTGTGTGAAGTATGTTTTTGTCTTTGACATTTGGTAGCCATCTCTTGTATGCATTGTGAGTTTGTGTTAACATGTGTGTTCTAATTGTTTAAGTGAAGTATGTTTTTAATTTGATATTCATGAAGTTTCATTGAAGGGATTTTTAAACTTTTACTTCACTAACTTCTATAAAGTGAATTTTAAATTTTTATTCAATACACTTAATGTTTTAACTTTGTATTTTGGCATTCACAAAATTGGTATGAATGAGAGTTTTAAAATTTTGCATTCACTCCACTTATGTTTGATTGTATGAAGCATGGTTTTACTCAACATCCACTTATTGTTTGGGTGGTATGTTTTAAAATTTTGTGATAGCTATATTTTTATTTTATTTTTGATTCAATTCACTTAATTATTTTGATTGAGATTCACAAACTTTGCATGAACAAAGTTTTGAATTTTGTTAAGTATGTTTCTTTATGAACTAGGCATTTGTGAAATGTTTTGTGAATTGTGTTTTTAAACTTTAATGGTACATTCATATTATTTTTATCTATTTTTTATTTATGTTACGTGTGTGTGTGTGTGAACTTTGATATTCATAAATTTTATATAAAGAGTGCTTTTAAATTTTGTATAGAATGTGTGTGTGTGTGTGTGTGTGCAAATTTTGGAATTTACTTTGTATGCACTTATTATTTTTGTGAATTATATGTTTGAACTTTGACATTCACTTTATTCTTTGTGTGAAACGAGTGTGTTAAATACTGAAATTCATTTTAGTGTTGAAATAACTTTGACATTCACATAGTGTGTGTGAGAGTGAAACATTATTGTAATTTTTTGTGTCAATTATGTGTTTTTTTTGTTTGAGCTTTACCATTTACTCGATGTATTTGAGGTGTGTGGTTCAACCAACTTTTATTTGAATTGTGTTTAAAATTTGGCATTACTTTGTGTCCACTTAATGGGTTTTTGAAGATTATGTTTGAGCTTTAGTGTTTACATATATGTGAAGTGTGTTTGAAGATTATGTTTGAGCTTTAGTGTTTATTGTGTGTATAAAATATGTGTTTGAACTAACTTTGGGATTCATTTATATTTGATCCACTTATAATTTGCATTCATATGTTTGAACATTCACATGTTTGAACTTTAGGGATTTTTTAAACTAACTTTAACATTCACTTTGCTTGGAGTGTGTTTTAATTTTATCATTTACTTAGATACAATACTCTTGTTGTGTGTGTGTGTGTGCAAATTTTGGATTTACTTTGTATACACTTATTATTTTTGTGAAGTATATGTTTGAACTTTGACATTCACTTTATTGCTTGTGTGAAATGAGTGTGTTCAACTTTGACATTCATTTTAGTGTTGAACTAGCTTTGACATTCACATAGTGTGTGTGAGAGTGACATTAACTAATTTTATAACTAATTATGTGTGAAGGTTGTTGACATTTATTATTTACATCTATTTTAAGTGTGTATTTGAATTAACTTTATGTCAATTGTGTTTGAACATTATTGCAATTTGTGTGTCAATTGAGTGTTTGTTGTATTTGAACTTTAGCATTTACTTGATGTATTTGATGTGTGTGGTTCAACCAAATTTATGTGAATTGTGTTTGAAATTTGCCTTTTACTTTATGTGCACTTAATGGTTTTTTGAAGTGTATGTTTGAGCTTTAGTGTTTACATATATGTGAATTGTGCTTGAACCAACTTTAACGCTCACTTAGATTTTATGCACTTCTTATTTGCATGGTAGGTTGCATTAGGGCTCATAT
Organism: Sequoiadendron giganteum; assembly: GCA_007115665.2. Classification (NCBI taxonomy): domain Eukaryota; kingdom Viridiplantae; phylum Streptophyta; class Pinopsida; order Cupressales; family Cupressaceae; genus Sequoiadendron; species Sequoiadendron giganteum. The sequence goes on along the minus strand of CM021104.1, from coordinate 544,474,149 downwards.
CAATCATTTAGGTTAGATTTACATTCAAAATTGCATTTATAATACCATTTTTTGTTCAAACATTTTCATTTGAGTTACACTATCTTCAACTGGGAAAACTAGAAAATAGTCACTATCAAATCTATTTGCAGATAGAAACAATATCCTTAAACAACAATCTAAACATCCAATGGTTTATTTTTTGAACCTCTATCAAGGAATGGGATGCCCTATGGCACCTTTTTCCTACTACTAGTGGCTCAAAAAAATTGTGTAGGTCTTTGTCTCTATATTGTTAGTTTTGAAATTTTGAAAAAGTGTTATTGCATATTAAAGAAAGGTGTCATCTTGCTTAGCTGGTTACAAATTTTGAATTTTTTTTTTGTAAATTTCAATATTCGAATAATCATATCTATGGGCATGTGCAGGATCATGATGGGCCAAAAAGTGGCAATAGGAAAAAGTAGCGTTTTTCACTCGCCAAAAAATGTAGAAATCCCGAGTTGACTTTCTTTTGGGTTGGGTGTCAGTACATTGATCCATAGCAATGCCCAAGCCTATTTTTTACAAATCAGATATCCGTTTTGAATCGGATATCCAATTTTTAAAAGTAAAAAAAATCGGATATCCGATTTGGGGTTGGGAAATAGTTGAAAACATTTAAAAATGTATTGTAGCGGTAAAATTTTGGTGCCACAAATTAGATATCCGATTTGTGGCACACATAGACCCAAGAGTAATTAGGAGATGTAGGGTGGACAAGAGATAGAGAGAGAGAGAGAGAGGGAAAGGGATAGAGAGGGAGAGAGATAGAGAGAGAAGAAGGAAGGGGGAGGGAGATGGGAAGAGGGGAAAAAGAGAAAGAGAGAGA
>CM021104.1:544454499-544472263 GCA_007115665.2 Sequoiadendron giganteum | reverse complement strand
AGGGGAAGGGGAGAAGGGGCGAGAGAGAGATAGAGAGAGAATTTGAAGGCAGAAGGGAGAGGGGAAGGAGGGGAGAGAGAATTAGGAGGGGGAAGGGAGAGGGGAAGAGGGGAAGAATGGCCTAAGAGAGGGAGAGAGGGAGGGAGAGAGAGAGAGAGTGAAAGAGAGAATATTTAAATATTTAATATATATTAGTAATATTAATTAGTTATATAATATTTTATATATTAACTTAATATATATATATATATAAATATTTATACATTAACTAGAATGTATAGATAATATTTAAATATTATACATAATAGTATAATATATTATATATTATACATAATTCTGTAAGAGATTATCATAAATTAATTGAATTATAAACTATATTGTATATTCTCAACTAGATATATTAAAATAAACTATAAATTATTTATTGCAATTTTTTAAATCATATATTAAAAACTATATTAGATTTTTTAAAATTATATATAAAATAAATCGGATAGCTGATTCAAATAGGATATTTGATTTGAAAATTTCAATTTTTTAAATAATATATTAAAAACTATATTAGATTTTTTTTAATTATATATATACAAAATTGTATATCCGATATGTCTGACACAAAACCTACTACCTAGGGATTAGCCTTGGGTTTGCTTCATAATTTGGCTAGGACATGCCAATCCTAAGAAGTCAACACAAAAAACATGTTTAACAACTTACCTTTCTTTTCTAGACTTTGCCCATGTGGCTGATGACTTTTTTTTACCCTAAATTGATTAAACGAAAAGGGTTTTTAAAGGAGATTCTCAGCTTTCTACCAATATAAATTATGCTTTACTTTGAATTTAATAAATAATTTAATTCATTTTCTATTTGAATTACGACTAAAGTCCTAATTGATAGGCTGATTGAAAAATATCTATATCTTTCAAACCGTATCACATTCTATGCTTCGCATACTATAGGATTAAAAAACAAAATTGAATTTCATGAAGTTTTGACCAAGTTTGGTGGTCAAACATACGAGTTTTTGATAGTTTTTAAAAGTTGTAATAAAAAATTCATAATTAATTATTTACTTGGAAAAGAAATACAAAAAAATATGCATCACATTGGGACATGAGCTCTACTTATATATTAAATTTTATTAAAAAAATATTATCATTATATTGTGGTTAGGGTGGTCAGATAGACACCTACTTCTTATTTTTTCCTTGAAATTTAAGTACTATTGCATTGAAATTTCAAATTTTCACCAAATAGATTTTAAAATATATATATATATATATCTAGTAGTTTAGAAACTACATTCAATTTTCTATAGATTCTATTCTTACATATTTTTGAAATAATATAGATAACTTATTCAAATTTTTACGTGAAGTTTCCTAACTCTGATTTTTCTAAATTTTCATTACCACTTAAGGGCCCGTTTTTTCCATGATGATCCTGCACATACCCCTATAGTAATATTATTTACATTTTTGAAGCATTACATCATTAGGGTAGATTATTTTTATTTTAAAAAAAATTCAAAACCCTAGGTTGTTACAACACATTACAAATTTGGAAACTCATAAAACAACAATAGAATCAATTCCAAATCTAGGTTTGCAAGTTGTCACATAATTAGTTCTTGTCATTAGTGCTTTTGAACTAAAATCTCAGAAAAAACTTTGTAGGACATAGACATCATAAGGCATCCCAGTCCTCCAAAATCTACTTGAGGTCTCTAGAATAGATTAGAACCTAGTTTCCAAATCTATGATTGCATCAAGTCTGTAAATCTATTTTTAGTCCTAGTTTGTCTTAACACGCGTAAACCTAGATTGCAATTGAAATTTAATGATTAAATCTCAAGGAAAACATAGTCATTTGTGTTAGGATAAGGTTCCATTAACCTTGTAATTCTATGTCATTTGTATGTGTCCACATTCCTTGGAATGTGTTCTAGAGGACATGAGAGAAAAATATTAAATTTTGGCATTGTTCTAATTATATTTTAAAGAAAATTATTTGTTTTATGTGGATATTACACATCAAATATAGATGAGGCATCTTTCCTAGGCATCCAAAATGGAATAGGAAAGGTTTTGGAGTGGGAATCTAAGATTGGAGAAGAAAAGGTGTTAGTTAGTGTTCCATCGAGAAATGGAAAGGTCACCTGAGTATTCAGAAAGAAAGGAGTTGGATAGGCTATGGTTTGTACCCATGTGAGAGTCTTAAATATTCAATTATTATTTTATTATGTCTTTTAGTTGTCCAACAAGAGGGGTGTGGGTTTTTTCAGGTGGTTTTTTGCCTCTTTTTTTGGTTTACCATTCATGGTTTTACCTCCCATAATTTCTATAAATTAGAGCCATGGGTTGGTAGTTTCATATTGAGTTCTTGTAGATAACAGGGTGTTGTTGGGTTGATTTGAGATCATAGTGAGTGTATTATTGTGTACTCTCATTCGAAGATTAATAATATACTTTGTCCTCTTTTTTTAGGTGGATTTTTTTTCCTGAAAGGGTTTCTCCACGTAAATTTGGTGTCATTTTTTGTTTTTTTGTTTTTTATATTGTGATGTTTGTTGCAATTGCATGTTTATTTTTGATCTAGTAATCAGATTTTCATATCTAAATTCACTTACATAAGTTCATATTGTAGCTTTCCTTCACCTTTTTTTCAACATTTGGTATTAGAGCTAATGATTCTAGTGATAAGGGAATTCCTTTCTCTTAAGTGTTGGAAGGTTTTTGGCTATAGTGAGAGATTTTATTTTGTGGTATATTATAGATTTGTTAAGAGGGTTATTTTCCATGGCTTCTACCTCTTGCTAGGATATTGATAAATTCAATGGCATAGGCTACGAGATGTGGAAACTAAAGATGGAGAATCTCCTTGAAGAGAGAGATCAGTGGTTGTTTTGATGCCTCTCATGTTACTAATACTTTTGGTACTACTTTGGTGTGTGTGTTTGTTTCAATTTGATTTCTGGTTATGTTTTGATGCATACTTGATACTTTGTTAGACATCTTTTTTGCCATATGTTTGGCATGGCAGACAGTTATGTTTATTTGTTTATGATAGTTGGACTTATGTGTGGGATACTTGTGTTATGATGATGTTATTGAGTGAGTTGTATTGATGATACATGATACTTAGATTTTGATTACTATATTTGATTCGGGTGAAGGAGACAGGGTGGCATCTGTCATCCTTGAGCACCCTGCCTCACTGCAACTCTCTTTCACAATGTGTTTGACTATGAGCTATATGCATATGTTGTTCGACATTTGGTGTTATGAAGGAATGCAGGTATCGGGTGTCGACTCCACTCACATTTTCAAGTCTGAGCGCACCCTACATACCCAATGGTTTGATGTGGTTAGGGAGTTGGTAAGAAAGTACCCCCATCTATGTTAGTGGTTGGTCCAGTGGTTGTTCATTTCCTATCCGTACTTCGTTCATGTGGGTATTGTTTTAAATTAAGTCATTTTATTTCATGATTTTTATAAGTTGTGTTTATGGCTTGGTCTAGTGCTTTATGATTTTAATTTGAGTGTTATTCTAAGGTGCAAAATATTAATTAATTAAATGTTCAATGTGGTTAATAATATTTATACTTTGGAAAATTATTGTGTTCTTTAGCACTTATATTATTATTGTAAAATGTGAACTATTCTTTAATTTAAATCATTAAATAAATAGATTAATTGTTATGGATTATTTTTAAAAAATAAAGATAAGGAAATTATTATCATATTTAAATTTTATTAGCAAAAGGTGATTTAATAATATATATTTTGAACTTAAATTATAATTAAGTTGAAATTTTGTTTAAATTCATTATTATTTAATTGTTTATTCTTCAAAAGTCAATTTGATTAAAATTAAATTAAATATTTAAAAGGCTTAATTGGTGTAATTTAATTTTGGAAGATGCTTCTTCCGAAGATGGAAAATGGAAGAAATGTTGTGTTAAGTGGAAATTGCATGTGAAAGTGGTCAGGAAATTTATGACAAACTTTGACTTGGATTTTTTGAAAAGGGTATATTTCCAAATATTGCTTTTTCAAAAAAGCAAGAGGGAGGAAAAATAAAAATGAAAAAAAATTGTCTGCAACTAAAAAAATGTTGAATTTTTTTTGAAGATTAAATCCTTTGTGTGGTTTTTCGTCGATTTATTCTGAGAGGATTAGATTTTGGTTGCACTGGGATTTTTTTTCGTATCCGTTATTGTTGGGGTTTTGAATCTTTGGATTTCAAAAGATTGCAGCTGGCTAGAATCATGCAATTCATCCTCGAATCGAATCTAACGTAGGACTCTGGGTAATTTGAATTCCAAATTTATCTCTGTAAATTTTAGTTTTTAACAAAATAGAGAAATTTTTTTTTGTTTAAAAGAAAAATTATACTTTCTATGAATGTTGGGGAAATCCTATTCTCTGTTATTATATATCTGCTTGTAGATTTCTCCTTTCTCTTTGTAATTTTTATTTTGGAATTTTTGTTAATTTTAAGATAAATTTGTGTTCCCTTTGTCTTTGGAATCTTCTCAGCTTTAAACCTCTGAAAATCTCTCTCATCTATGAACCCTCTCATTCCTGTATTTTCCCCAATTTTTTTATCTTTGTCTGAAGGATTTTGTTCATTGGGGCTATGCCCAATTTATAATGTGATTATTCTGTTGTTTTCAAATATATATATATATATATATATTTTTTTTTTATTTTTTATTTTTTAATTATTTTTTTACTATGGCATAAAAATAATTTTTATTGGCGAGATTTACCTATGGCTGTTTATTTTTGGTTGGGCCTATATTATTTGGAATCATTATTTTTATTGTTGTGGGGGTGTGGATTTATCCCCCATCGCTTCCCCCATTCATGGAGGGAGCGTTGTCGATGGCAGTGCCTTCCATGGATATGTGGAGGGAGCATTGCCAAAGGCAGCGCTACCCCCATCTTGGGGTGGGTGGTCGGCTATGTAAATAGTCTGATGCCCCCATCAACCATTCACAACACTTTGAAACTTAAATGAGTTTCGATTTTGTTTTATGTGTTTCGATTTTATTTTTATTTGGTTCGATTTCATATATATATTAATGAATGTTTATGAAGTTCTATAGTTATAAAATTATTAATGTTGGAAGTTTTAATAGTTATATATATGTAAATATATATATATATATAGGGCGGGTGCATGGAAATGGGTAGCAATTTCATGGACACCCTCAAAAAATAAAACTTGAAAACCATAACGCTAGCGCATTATAATGCGAGCACGTTATAACGTGCTCGCGTTATGTCTTCCGTTAAACCTAGGCAAGGTCTCGACAGCTACAACTACAATGAAATAACATGAGTGCATTATAATGCGCTCGCGTTATCAACTGTTAAAAGCAAAAAAATAAATGCAAATCTCTCATTTGCATTTCAACTGGTTTTTTTGTTGCACCTGGGCCAAAAACCCTAGAATATCGTGCTCGCATTCTAGGAGGATAATTTCTTCACCAAGAATATGTATTTCTTCACAACGATGGCACCATGACGATGAGGAGCTGTAAGAGGTAAGGATTCTGTGGTTTTTGTTTTGAATTTGTTAGTTTTAGGTTGAATTTGATATCTATTTGTTTGAATATTTAGGAGATGAAAATCAACCTGCAAACCCTCAAAATCCTCAACAGGAAGACCAACCAAATCCTCAAGATCAAAATCAACCACAACATCAACCTCCTCCACTGAACACTCAACCCCCTCCTAGCACTCAACAAAATTTCATGAGTGAAATTGAGAACAACAAAAAAAAATTTGAGGATTTGATCAATAGGTTGAGTGATCCAAATGGTTCAACCACAAAAAGAATGACCCTAGCAAATTCATTGAAATATATGTTAACAAACGTAGATTCAATTAGCAAACAGATAACTAGATGGGAAGATAGGAGGCAGGTGGCTAGGGACTATTATGCAAATAAACTATAATAAAGGATGTGAAAGATTTAAAAATTATGAAAGGTGATTTGTGCTCATTATTCACTGACCCACGCACAAATCAAAATCTTACCCTCAATGCAAAGAGGTTTCATATCCATTGATGCCACCACCAATAGATGAAGGAGTCGTTTTATGATAGGTGGTGCAAGGTCTTCGATTACCCACTGTTCAACAATTACGAGGTCCCGCAATATTTCCTTAGGAAACTATATAGTGAGTTCATATTGAACAAAATACCAAATTATTTTGATATGAGGGATTTCCAAGGGAGAGGTGGGGGGTTAGCTTAGGATAGACCTAGGGCATAGTTGGATCCTACGCGAAAAGGTTGAGATCTCTTGTTAGGCCACCTCATGAGCACATTGTTATGCCTTCCATCATGAAGGAAAGTGCTAACGTAAAGACATTGTAGGAAATGAGCACTTTGACCCATAGTGTCATCCATCATACTAGCCCTATTCTATAGTGCCATCCAGTGGAGTCTTTTAGTGGTGGCCTTTGAACACATGTGTGTCAATCTTATGGGGCTACTTGTTCACATGACCCCACCAACCCTCAGGAGACTGGTATGCAAGATCCATTTGCAGCTATGGAGATGGAGAGGGCAGCTGAAATTTTGCATGAGGCATATGGCATTGATAGTCAGGTAAAAGTTAGTGCATGTGTTCATTGAATTTAATTTATTAAATTTTGATTTTGAAATGCAATATTAACTAAATTTTTTATATGATTTTAATAAAATTGCAGGGTCACAGTGTTGAGACTGGATACACCGCCCCCCCACCAACCTATTTTTGTAGTACACCTATTGCTAGGGTGTGTAACTAGTAAACAATTATAAGTTTATTGCATATTAATGGCATTATTTTACCAATGGTAATTTAATATGCAATTTTGGATGTTGAACAAACTAATATTGGAGGTTTTGATGGAACACTTCCCAGTGGCAGTGGATTTACTCAAACCTTCACATAGGTAATAGAATAAAGAGTTTAACTAATGAATCAAGTACTTAATAGATTTGTGTAGTTTATACATGCACATCGTTGATTACGTTGAATAATTTGTTGTTTTATTTTCAGTTGTTGCGAGATGATGCACCTCTGAATGTGATGAGGGCAATGGATATTGGTGTGACATCTACTATACAATCCTTGATGGCTCTGACAGAAGAGGTATGAGTCAAATTAGTAAATTTCAATTTACATTTGTTGTTATAGATGTTAGTTAGTGAAAAATCAAACCATTATTGATTCACATAGTTTTTTGTCTATTTGTATGGTTTATACAGGGATTGAGCATGCCTGAGCATGGGTGTGAGGATATTTCCCTGATGGAGAGAGATTGTGAGATGGATATAAGTGATTATTTTGTCAAATATATCATATTCTATAATGTAATTTCTATATATTCATGTCTTTACTTCTTATTGTAATAGTTAAAACTTCACCATGAACTAAACCCTAGGAAGAGTAGCAGGAGCACTCTACAAGCACAACAAAAATGAGTGACAGACCTATCGCCATCCAAACGAAAAGGAAAGGGAAAGATTTTATTTCCTGTGCATGGAGAGCAATGACTTTTGATTCCAAAGTCCTTTGTTGTATGCCTGCATGGCAGTTTTGTACATATTTTTTATTGGACATATTTCACATTGTATGCCTAGATGGCATTCTCGTAAAACTATATGGATGTTTTTTACCTATATTTCATACTTATATCAACATATATTTATGTATTCCTACATGGCTATTTTGTTAATACAAATATCTTTTATCGATGCCTGTCCATATTTGCATTCTAAATTGAAGGTTCAATAGATATGAGTTACATGTGTTCAAGTGTATACTTTACAACTTATGTGTATACTTTGTCACTTACATGCATTCAAGTGTATACTTTGTGGCTTACATGTTTTCATGCATATACCTTGTATTCATGCATATATGTTGTTTTAATTTGTGTATACTATGTATTCATGTGTATACTTTTTGAGGCTTACGTGTTTTTGAGTACTTGTACTTCCCTTATTGACATGTACATGTTTGACTTATTCATGTGTATAATTATTAATTGGTTAACCCTATCATTGATCTATGTCATCCTCAATGCATGATCCTTGAGATGGAGTAAGTACACCCTCAAGGTCAAAAGGAGTTTCACATGCATTCTTCGTAGGCTCATTTTGGTAGTGAAACCAAAAACCTCTTGCATCATTGAAACGAAAAAAAATTCCTTTATAGCAGGTCTGAAGCCATTATCATTCTCCATCAATTCTTCATGTATCCACTCCCCATTAATGGTTGTATCATGACCTTCATGAAACCAAGCACTTATCTCATTTGTGATAGAAGAAATGTATGAAGATTTATCTTCCTCCTTATGAACCATTCATTACATGAGAGATTGGTTCTTGTGAACCACTATTGACGAATCCTGGGTCAATGAGTTTGACTTGTAAAACTACATGATTGAATCTTGATAGCAATATCACAATATTTATATATCTAAATGTGTTATTTCCTTCAGCTAAAATTTGTGCTTATACTTATGTGATTGATGTATGTTTGTGTAAGGGATCATAGTAATTTCTATTTGATGATGCTATTATGTCTTTAAGGTTGATTTATTAAAGGGTGCATGAAACAAGATTTAAATCCTTACAAATCTTTGAATTTCTTAGGTTTTTCTATTTGTCGAGTTTGGGCTCTGAGCCTGAGTCCAAGTCAAAAAATGGATTGTCAAGTCTTAGGCAAGTCCCAGTCTTGTAACAATGGTGTGAACACATCGAGGAATAATGTATATGCTGATGAAGAGAGAACCCATCCTTCTTTCCAAACAAACCATGGTATAGATATGGTTGGTTGAGATAAAACATCACTCTCCTAGATAGTTCGAACCATAATTTTTCATGGCTACAAACACACCTTCATTATGTGTGTTCTTGATCCTATTGAAGAAATGGTGGAACATGTTGTAGATCAAATATTGTAACCCTAAGTCCACAAGAAGGTTACTTGTCCTGATTTATGCAAATGTCTTTAATATGTTCATCCTTCTTGAGTAATGTGAACTATTAATGTTATCTAGATATTTGAAACTATTTGTAATCATGTGCAATACTATGGAATCTAGAGCTATATCTAATACTACAAATAACTGCTCAATGGAATCCTGATAGCAATATCACAATTTGGCACATTGTAGAAAATACCTCCTACTTATCAATTGATGAGCTAAAGGGGCTCTATAATGAATATTTCATAAGGCACAACACTTGCTGAAGGTTTTTCAAATGGGGTTGTAAGCTAAGTGGGCTTAACCTTGGGGAAAAAACTTCATGGTTAAGTGCTTGAGTTGGAGTATACTGGAATAGGTGACCTCCCGGGAAGGCCTAGTGCCTCACCTCTATGACCATCACTTAGATGCAATGACTGCTAAGTGGGCCATTCAATATCATTTCAAATTTGTTGCTTTAAGCAACTTACAAATTTGCAACTTAAGACTCCTCCAACCTAAGGGATCGATCTGGTGGAACATAGCTTGGAGTGATTCCATGTGTTTCAGTGAAAAATAGGACCATGCCTAGTGTAAACATACCTATTTGGATGTGTTGGAACATTCTGCTTGATCACACAAGTTGCAAAACGAAAGTTGCACCGCTCTATAACTTTGCACTGCTTGCATTTGATGCTTTCTTCATCAAGTGAAAATATGCCACCACTGGAAAACCACTCCGAGATAGCCAAAACCGAGAGAGGTTTTTGTAGACAGGCTCAACACAATCCTATAGGATCAGACAAGAAGTTTCTAAACATCACGACATCTGAGTAATAACATGTTGAAGTTTACAGCCATTTTGCACTTTGGACCCTTAAGGGATCGATCTGGTGGAACATAGCTTGGAGTGATTCCATGTGTTTCAGTGTGAAAGAGGACCATGCCTAGCATAAAAATACCTATTTGGACATTTTGGAATAGTCTGCTTGGTCACACGAGTTGCAAAGCAAAAGTTGCACCACTTTGCAACTTTGCACACTTTGAATTTAACACCTTTTCCATCAAGTGAAAATCTGCCGCCACGAGAAAAAAACTCCAAGATAGCCTAAACCAAGAGAGGTTTTTGTAGAGAGGTCCAGCACCTTTCTATAGGATTAGATGAGAAGTTTCTATGTGTCACGGTATCCAAGTAATATCATGTTGAAGTTTGTAGCTATTTTGCACTTTGGACCCTTAAGGGATCGATCCGGTGAAACATAGCTTGGAGCAATTCCACGTATTTCCATGTGAAAGAGGACCATGCCTAGCGTAAACATACCTATTTAGATGTTTTGGAATAGTCTACTTGGATACATGAGTTGCAGAGCGAAAGTTGCACCACTTTGCAACTTTGCACAGCTTGAATTTGACACCTTTTCCATCAAGTGAAAATCTGCTACCATGAGAAAACCACTCCAAGATAGCCAAAACCGAGAGAGGTTTTTCTAAAGGGGTCCAATGAATTTTTGCAGAATTAGACGATAATTTTCTAAGTGTCACAGTATCTGATTAATAGTATGCTAAAGTTTGCAGCTATTTTGCACTTTGGACCCTTAAGGGATCGATCTGGTGGAACATAGCTCAAAGCAATTCAACGTTTTTTTGGTGCGAAAAAGACCATTCCTAGCGTAAAAATACCTATTCAGACATGTTGGAATAGTCCGCTTAGTCACACAAGTTTCAAAGCAAAAGTTGCACCACTTTGCAACTTTGCACAACTTGAATTTGACACCTTTTCCGTCAAGTGAAAATCCGCCACCACAAGAAAACCACTCCAATATAGCCAAAACTGAGAATTTTTTTTCTAGAGGGGTCCAATGCCTTTCTGTAGGATCGGACGAGAATTTTCTAAGTGTCATAGTATCCAATTAATAGCAAGCTCAAGTTTGCAGCTATTTTGCACTTTGGACCTTTAAGGGATCGATCCGGTGGAACATAGCTTAGAGCGATTCCACGTGTTTCGGTGAAAAATAGGACCATTCATAGCATAAAAATACCTATTCAGATGTGTTGGAACAATCCACTTAGTCACATGAGTTGCAGAGCGAAACTTGCACCACTTTGCAACTTTGCACAGCTTGAATTTGACACCTTTTCCATCAAGTGAAAATCCGCCGCCATGAGAAAACCACTCCAAGATAGCCAAAACTAAGAGAGGTTTTTTTCTAGAGGGGTCCAATTCCTTTCTGTAGAATAAGGTGAGAAGTTTCTAAGTGTCACGGTCTTTGAGTAATAGCATGCTGAAGTTTGCAGCTATTTTGCACTTTGGACCCTTAAGGGGTCGATCCGGTGGAACATAGTTCAGAGCGATTCCATGTTTTCGGTGCGAAAAAAGACCATGCCTAGTGTAAACATACCTATTCAAATGTTTTGGAACAGTCTGCTTGGTCACATGAGTTGCAGAGCGAAAGTTGCACCACTTTGCAACTTTGCACAGCTTGAATTTGACACCTTTTCCATCAAGTGAAAATCCGTCGCCATGAGAAAACCACTCCAAGATAGCCAAAACTAAGAGATTTTTTTGTAGAGGGGCCCAACACATTTCTGTAGGATTAGATGAGAATTTTCTAAGTGTCACAGTATCCGACTAATAGCATGCTGAAGTTTGCAGCCATTTTGCACTTTGGACCCTTAAGGGATCGTTCTGGTTGAATGTAGCCGGAGTGATTCCACGTGTTTCAGTGTGAAAAAATACCATGCCTAGCGTAAACATACCTATTCAGACACGTTGGAGCAGTTAGTTTGGTCACACGAGTTGTAGAGCGAAAGTTGCACCACTTTGCAACTTTGCACTGCTTGAATTTGACACTTTTTCCATCAAGTGAAAATCCGCTGCCACGAGAAAACCACTCCAAGATAGCCAAAATCGAGAAAGGTTTTTCTAGAGGGGCCCAATGCCTTTTTGTAGGATTAGATGATAAGTTTCTAAGTGTCACGGTATCAGAGTACTAGAATGTTGAAGTTTGCAGCCATTTTGCACTTTGGACCCTTAAGGGATCGATCCGGTTGAACATAGCTCGGAGCGATTCTATGTGTTTCGGTGCAAAAAAATACCATGCCTAGTATAAGCATACCTATTCAGATGCATTGGAGCAATTATTTTGGTCACACAAGTTGCAAAGAGAAATTTGCACCACTTTGCAACTTTGCACTACTTGAATTTGACACTTTTTCCATCAAGTGAAAATCCGCCGCCACAAGAAAACCACTCGAAGATAGCCAAAACCGAGAGAGGTTTTTTTAGAGGGACCCAATGAATTTCTATAGGATTAGACGAGAATTTTCTAAGTGTCAAGGTATCCGAGTACTAGCATGTTGAGGTTTGCAGCCATTTTGCACTTTGGACCCTTAAGGGATCGATTTGATGGAACATAGCTTGGAGTGATTCTACGTGTTTCAGTGCGAAAGAGGACCATGCCTAGTGTAAACATACCTATTCTGACCTATTGGAATAGTCTACTTGGTCACACGAGTTGTAGAAAAATGTGTACAAATTGTTTACATGACCTTTATATGACCTTTTTCACACTGTTTACATTTCAAAATTCAAAGTTTGCAAATTTTCCTACTCAAGGCATTTACAGATCAAGGTCCTACTACACCAAACATGAACTCCAACCTTACAATATTTGAGTATATCTCATTATTTAATTAAATCTTATTACAATGCCTATGGCACTTTGTTCTCTCAGATCTTTTACAATGTCACTCATACGTTCAAGATTCTCTTTATAATGGCTCGAAATCAAAATTGAGATTTGTCAAAATCATCAAAATAAGTATGTTGCATTTCTTTTTGGCTAAGATTTTCTTTGATGGCTCTTAAATCAACATTTTCTACAATGAAATATCAATCAACCCTTAGTAGTTTACTTACAAATACGCAAAGTAAAAGAGAAAAAGAAAGAGCATCCAAAATGGAAATGAAATAAAAATAGATGGAAGGCACTTATAGATGTTGCATGCAGGCATCAAAATAAGGATGTTGCATTGCTTTTCTGGTTGACATTCTCTTGGATGGCTCATATATCTGCATTTTTTGTAAGGGGACACCAATCACTGTAAAAGAAGATGATAGCATTGGCATCAAACAAATTAATGTGCATACAAGTATAAATTAATAAGAACTAATGAGCATATACTTACAAATTAATCCAACGAACCATCCGGGTCTGCTCTAATTTTTATTGTGTCAAGTATTGCCTCATGGTCAGACTCACAGACCTTCCATAATGTCTTGTTCAAAGGTCTACCCCCATATTTGGTCAAATGAACATTGGATGCCACGACAAGGTTCAAGTAATGAAGAATCTTACGATGCATGTCAAAGTCTTGAAATAGCCAATGTTTAACACTTGAATGTGGGTACCTTCTAAGCCATGTTCTAGTAACCACAACTGAGCCTATAGGCTATTTGATGTTTTCTCCATCTATAACTAGGGCCTCCAATTTATTTTTGGTCTCAACACAATGACACAAGTAATATATTGTTCCCTCTTTATCTGCAATAACTGGATAAACATGCCCTCCATTGATATGTGCAAAAAATCTCTTGAAATTTTTCAACATTACGAATATAGTACAAAGTAAGATCTAACGATATGTAATTTCAACAACTAAGAAATTAGAGATATCACCTCATTGAACTAGATCTGATATGTGGTCAAAGTCGACCGATGATTCTATCTGTGTCAATTCCAATGTCATTGGAGGGCGATACGTGTGAAGTGGGCTAAGATAACTTGTGAACCATTTGTCAACCCACTCCCCTGACTCACAATCATTCCAATCTTGCATTGTACATGAAGAACAAAAGCATGCCATCTTTCATGTATCGATACTCCATGAACCTGTATTTGAGCTAAGGAAAGAGTGTACCTCACTCGATCCTATTAGTGTACAATAGTCTTCATATGGTGCAATGTTAGTATCATCCATCAACCAAAAGAATATACAAACTAAAGATGTACCTTCATTACCTGGACCCATCAAAGAATTACACCACTCGACGATTGATTTTGCATCTATCAACTTTGCACTATCTTTATACTTTAAGTCTTCTCGTGCTAATTCTCTTTTCACACATGCTCCCCCTTTCCATGTCCAACCTCACAAAAGTTCCACATATGTTGAACACCTATAATGACATGCATCCTACACAACCGGTAGAACATGTGTGAGTTCTTGAACTATGCTGCACAGTTATCAAACCATATTATATGTTGATCATATTCTATGCCCCTTTGAGCCAAACCACTATAGAACATATGTGCGATCATCACTAATGTAAAAGTGGTACTCTCTCAATACCTTCCTTTGCTCATCTGTACTATCAAATACATGAATGAATTCTATGTGCACAAATATCGAAACTTGTGTGGAGTTGTAATACTGTGACTGCACCTCATGTTGTGGCTGTAGAGTGTATTTCTCTGCAAATTCAACCACGGATACTATGCTTCCAACTAGAAAGGTGTCCTTGCATAGCTTGAACTATGTGTCCAACCATCGGGCTCTATGGGTATGCATTGCACACTCAGACAGTATACTATCTTGAAATATGGTCATAAATTTGTACATTGGAATCTTCTCAATAACCAAATCACACCTTTTTTTCTTGAGACCCATCTTTTGTAGCATATGCCACTGTTTTATACTTCCCAAACTCTACTATTTTTTGTCCCACCTCATGTGTGCTTTCCATATGTTGAAATACTAGCATATGTTGGAAGCCACCGCAACGCTCGCATGAACAATCCAAGTATGTTCTCCTATAGAATATCTGGCCATCCTCTATTTCACATAATTTTTTTGATAAGAACTCTGTTGAAGATTTTGGTGGGGCTTCTATGCCACAATCCTGCAAAACATCATTAGTATGCAAATCTAAACATATAGAACGATAAACATCGTAATGGTTAGAAAATTCAATATGTAGTCTACAACAACAAGTAGTGCATGTGTGATTTATCTTGACATTAAAAGGTTTAAGCAGTTCAAAAAATATTTGAGAAACATTAATTTGAGGATAATCATTTTCAAATTTCCAAAAAAATTGGGTTTGAGTCATATCCAAAAAATGCTTTGGATGTGGCCCATGATTCCGACTACTAATTCTCCTTCTTACCACATCCCTTTGATTCAAAGTTTACCTTGCGTTATTCTTCCAATACTCTTCAATTATTGTTCTCAAGGCTTTGACAACTTCTTTATCTTTTTGTGACAGTCTCCCCGAGAATGCCCATAATTCATTTGTATCATTGTCCTCAATTCTTTGTTGCCTTTGAATGGCTCTTGATATAATTTTTCTACTAATTCATGTTTTTTCAATAGTCTTTTTAATTAGGCCAGCTCTCTTTGTTTGAAAACTTACCAAAGTCAATGTAATGACACATTAGGTGACATTACTATCCTTTGAGCATGAGGTCTTACCAACACTCTCATACGCATCCATTAGATTCTTCACAATAGTGTCTTCACTTGATGCATTCGATGTTCTCAACCCAAGAGTCTTCATGATGTTCCTATACTTTACACCCCACATCATTTCAACAAATAGTTGACATCTTGTAGTCTCCTTTAGCCTTTCAAAGAATCATTCCCAAATCTTATTAGCATATCTTCTACAAGTGCGTGTTGAAATCTTACCTTCCATGTGTTCCAAAATCTCATCATCAATATTAATCAAATACTTTGGCTTTCTACGCAAAATTCTTGGTGGTGTTCTCCTAGGTACATACATCTCAACATTAGGAATTTCATCAATATTTAATTGAGGTGGGCTAGATTGCATACCTTCGATCAAGGGTGGAGAAGAAGACATACCTTGAGGTTCACATGGGAATGATGGCATACCTTCTTCGTCAATTTCGAGTGATGATGTACTCTCAACTTAAGATGTGTTGGATGGTGTCCAACAATACTCACTTGCGGTAAATGGTGTCCCTCCATATTCACTTGTAGTAGATATTTGTAAGGACTTCACATACCTTAAAAACCAGATTTCAAATAGAGGAGTTCAACCCAATTATGTAGCCTTAGCTTCTTCTTTCTTCAAACTCCACAATAATTTGACTTGTTCAAAAGCTTGTTCCCTTCCACACTTCAATTGTATATCAGTTTTCAATGGAATTCAAACTTCAATTGATATTATATGTCTTTCAACGTGGAAACTCTGCTATTCATGCAAAGGTGGTAAAAAGATCATGGAAAAGGTGATGGAATGTCAAAAAGATGCTTGCACACTTCACAACATCATCAAAAAGCTATTTTTTTCAGAACACGCGCAGAACCAGGGGGATATGTAGATTGTGGGACTTCAAATCATGGGTATATAGAGTTTTTTACCATTTTAGTGGAATACAAAACATGCTTGCATTATAACATGCACGCGTTATAATGCACATGCATTATAATGTGAGCACATTATGTGAAATTTGGTTTTCTTAGTGTATTTTTGAGAGTATAGGAGTTTCTAAGAGAGTGAGAGGGAGAGAGGGGGAGAGGGGGAGATAGAGAGGGAGGGAAAAGGGGAGAGTGGGAGAAAGAGAGAGTGGAAGGGAGAGAGGGAGAGAGTGGGAGAATGGGAGATAGAGTGGGAGGGAGAGAGGGGGAGGGAGAGATAGAGAGGGAGGGAGAGAGGGACAAGGGGAAAGAGAGAGGAGAGAGGGGAGAAGGGGAGAATCGGAGAGGTAGTAGATAGGAGGAGAGAGAGGAGTGAGAGTGGGAAGGGAGAGGGAGATAGAGAGGGAGGGAGAGATGGTGAGAGTCGGAGAAAGATAGAGTGGGAGAGAGTGTGGAAGAGCAGGAGAAAGAGAGAGTTGGAGGGAGAGAGGGGGACAGTGGGAGATAGAGAGGGAGGGAGAGAGGGGGAGAGTGGGAGAAAGAGAGAGTGGGAGAAGGGGAGAAGTGGAGAGTGGGAGACCGAGAGAGTGGGAGAGAGTGGTATATAGAGAGGAAGGGGGAGAGGGGGAGAGTGGGAGATAGAGAGGGAGGGAGAGATGGTCAGAGTGGGAGAAAGATAATCTGTCAACCCTCAACCCTTAAACCCTAATCCCTCAACCCCTATACCCTCATAATCCGTCAACCCTCAACCCTCAACCCTTAAACCCTAATCCCTCAAACCCTATACCCTCTTAATCCTTCAACCCTTAAACCCTAATCCCTCAACCCTTAAACCCTAATCCCTCAACCCCTATACCCTCTTAATCCCTCAACCCTTAAACCCTAATCCCTAAACCCCTATACCCTCTTAATCCCTCAAACCTTAAACCCTAATCCCTCAACACTTAAACCCACATCCCTCAACCCCTATACCCTCTTATTCCCTCAACCCTCAATCCTCAATCCTTAAACCATAATCCCTCAATCCCTATACCCTCTTAATCCCTCAACCCTCAACCCTTAAACCCTAATCCCTCAACCCCTATACCCTCTTAATCCCTCAACCCTTAAACCCTAATCCCTCAACCCCTATACCCACTTAATCCATCAACCCTTAAACCCTAATCCCTCAACCCTTAAACCCTAATCCCTCAACCCCTATACCCTCTTAATCCCTCAACCCTAAATTCTCAACCCTTAAACCCTAATCCCTCAACCCCTATACCCTCTTAATCCCTCAACCCTTAAACCCTAATCTCTCAACCCCTATACCCTCTTAATCCATCAACCCTCAACCCTCAACCCTCAACCCTTCTACCCTAATCCCTCAACCCCTATACCCTCTTAATCACTCAACCT